>SKCR01031858.1:0-187351 GCA_019454045.1 Zanthoxylum bungeanum
AACAAAAGTCCCTACGGCCAAACAGCAACAGGTGTTCCGTTTCCGACCCGTAGATCCATCTCCCCTGACGCCAGAACCCTGCTATCCTGCAGATCCTGCACATCAGTACAAATATGAGCACCACAACTAGAATCAAAAATCCATTTTTAAACTAGAAGTATTCATATTTATCTCAATAACAAACATACCAGAGGCGATGGCCTTGCCAGCCTTGATATCCTCCCTCTGCCCATTGCTCATTCGGCAGTCACGTTTCCAGTGACCCCTCTTGCCGCAGTTGAGGCAGATGTCGCGAGATTTGTCCTTTGGCTTCCTAGAAGCCACTGTCAACATGCCTTTGCCCTTCTTCTTGAACTTCTTCTTCCTCGCACCTCCAATTGCCTTGGGCCCAGCCCTTGGCGCATGAGAGGTCGATGCAAAATGCGCCTCGCGCTTGCTCCCCTTTAGGAGTTCCTTTTCGGACTCCTTCAGCACGGACAACAACTCTCCGAGAGTGTCGTCAGTATCCATCAACTTATAGTTGACGATGATTTGTTTCCAAGTATCGGGCAGCGATTGTAATATCATATCAATCGTCAGCTCTGCCTCCAAGACAATGCCCATATTGGCTAACTCATCTATGTCAGCGATCATTTGAGTCCCGTGGGCCTCAACTGATGCGCCGTCTGTCATCCGGGAGCGGAAGAGTTTCCTTACTAGCTCGTACCTCTTCATCCGCTTGTTAGTGCGGTGAAGATCACGCAATCTTGCCATCATGTTATAGGGATCCAAGTCCCTGTTTTGGCGTCTGAAATGCTGGGTCATTGCAGCTAGCATAACTGACTGAGCTTGGTCACAATCGTCACTATGAGTCTTCCATAACTCTAGCTCCAGTGGCTCAGTGGGTTTAGGCGGGAGAGGCCTCTGAATAGTATACAGTACCCTCTCAGCCCCAAGCACTATCTTGAGGTTCATTTCCCAGTCGACAAAGTTTGTCCCTTTGAAGACATTATCGCCAATGATTATGTCGCGGATATTACCTTTGCCAGTCATCTTGACAACTATAGTCCAACTATAAAGTCAACGATGTTATGGGTACAGTCAAACTGTTACAAGTAAAATAACAATATATTAGTCCAACTAATTTTTAAAATATTGACGAAATAATTTTGAAAGACGAGTAAGGCTAATTATCTGAACGAAATTGCAAATTCAATAATAGCCTCCCACTATTTTCTTCAAGTCTCTAACCCTCTGTAGAGGACTCGGGAAATCGAATTTCCTAGTGGGCTAGGATCCCATTAAATAACACACAACCTTGACTTTGGCCAATAAAAATTGTATGCTATTTAACTTAGGTAGATCTCCATGATCAATTGGATCTCATCCAATTCCTAGATCCGGTTAGGTGGACATCCAAGTCCGAAACATACGTATAATGTCAATGTATCCAATACATTTTCCTAACCCTATCCTCCGAATCATCTAGGCCTTGGCTTTGGCCAAAAACAAACCTAATGATTACAGTTAAGCGGGACCCATTGACGAGGAAAGTTTCGTAATCAATGTCATTGGACAAAAAGTGACCTTGACTTTAGCCAATAAAAATCACGATTTGGACAAGACACCGATATGCAACAAAACTCTCATGATTCAAGTACATCCTTGATTGACAAAGGTCTTGACTTTGGTCAAAAACAAACCAATGCCAACTTCGGATCTTGAACAAGAACCATTCAATGGAAGGATATTCGCTTAATATAAATTGAGGGATTTTCGCGTAATTGGCAACCAATTTATTTATCTTTGTTAGGTCTCATCATCATATCACCCTTAAGCATGCTTCTAAAACATCATAAAGCGCGTAAAGTAAATTAATAGTGATATGCGGCGGATGGATATATAAACAACTTGTTCCTAGAACAAATCACCCCTTTCCTCTCCACGCTAGCACTATTCTACTACTACCCAATTACATAATACAATAAGAGAAAACCTCATTTACATTGAGGGGAATTAGGTGAGAAGAGAATACAAAGAGATAAAGAGATAAGGCTGGACACGCAGGTCCAATTTATAAATTCCAAATTTACAATAATTTCTAAAATTACCCTTTCCCTTCTAATATCCATCCGATATACACTATTCATTCATCACATACATATATATTCAAACAAGACATGCTTCTACAACCAATCTAATCCAATTAATTAGTCTTTGTTTAAGTGATCATCCAATGTTCAAACAACGGTTTGATTTTGCGCGAGTCCTACTCGATTGAGAATAAGTACATAAGGTACGAATTCGCGAATTATATCGAACTACTAATTAAATCTGATTTAATTCGTATTCAATGCTAATTCAATTATTTAATTCCAAATTAAATGTTTACACTTTTAATGTGCTTTAAAGACTTAGATTCTAAATCTAATTCTATTGGGTCTCAAAGCCCAACTAACATCCAATGTTTAATTTAATTCAAGTCAAATGGGCTTTGAATTGATTTATTAAGGCTTGGGCTTTGGTCAATGTGGGTCAAACCCAATTACCAAGCCCAAATAAGGAATCACCCTTAAAAGCCATAAAACCAATTTTAAGCCCATAAGGCCCAATTAATTATTAAAGCCCATTATATTATATTTGGACTTAATGGAGTGATTTAGGCCCAAATTGGATCCAATCCTTTTGGCCCAAATCTACTTGGTCCAACCAAGCCCATTATGCCCAAATACAATATTAAAAGCCCAATGCACCAATTAAGCCCATTAATTAAATTTTAATATTCCAAACATTAAAGTCCAATTAATTAAAGTGTAATACCAAGATTAATACATTAAACCAAATATTTCAAAAATACCCATTTAATTTATTAATCATGTATTTTGTAAAATAAATGTCCAACATTAATTTTATCAAAAAAATCAACTCCATTTCATGTCCTTGTAGATTCGGCCAAGGTAAGTATTTTGTGTCGATTTGTTTTTCAATCCGATTGAATTACTAATCTACGTCCCTTATACGTTCTAAGTCATCCAATGATCTTAAACACAAAAAATTCCAATACATCAAATGTAACATACCATTCGGCCAAGGTCAAATTTTTGGGGAAAAATCATCCAATGCATTTTTCATAAAATTGATTTCATATATGTCATTTAACATACATATAAGCATACTCATTCATCAAATTTCACAAGAACATGCTTCAATCAATTTTACCCAAATTTTAACCTAAAGTATTTCATGCTTAAACCTAGCTCAATGATACCATTGTTGGTTTCTATAATATGTCCCAAACAAAGATTAAGCATATGAAATACTATAAATGAATATATATAAAAGACTTGAAGCATGGCGGAATCATACTTACAAAGCTATGTGATGAAGAAGATGATCAAATGGTGGAAGCTCCAAGTGTTGGAAGATTCGGCCAAGAGGAGGAAGAAGACTTGAAGCTCCAAGCTTTTGTATTCCAAGCTCTTTGATGGTTTCCCTATCACCTCTTTTGATCCCTTGCTTGTGCTAGCAAAAATGGAGAATAGAAGATCAAATCTTCCTTGCCCTTGTCAATGGTGATTCACGGCAATTGTAAGAAATTTGAGAGAGAAAGAGTTTTGTGTAATTGATTTTTGTTTTACCAAAAATCAATTTATATTTATGCCATAATTTTATTAAATTAATAATAAATCTATGACACAAACCATGCAATGGCTTAGAGTGTCAAACACTCAAACTCCATGCAAAACATTTGAGTGTAATGCACACTATCACCATGCAATGCCATTGAGTGTAATACACACTATCACCATGCAATGCCTTATCAATTAAATAATGCATATAATGACAAGTGTTATGTGGGCCCCACACGTTTCCCAATGAAAGTGGGCCCACGTCCACTCACGCGTTCGGGTTCGATATTTCCGAAATACCAAGCTTACGTCGCGACGTTAATTAAACCGAATTTAAATAAATAATTGCGCCTGGCGAAATTATTATTTACGTCGCTAACGAATTAATTCTAAATTAACTCGTATGCCCGAATTAAAATCTAATTTTAATTTCGCGTCGAAATCGAATTTCGATTATTATATCGAATACAATAATTTTATCGATTAATTCCAAATTAATCGTTCTCTCTCTAATTAGGCACTTTATCCAAGATAAAGTTTCTCCGCAATTAATCCAAGATTAATTAAGTCCGAATCAAATATCATAGGTGAATCTTCAGGAAGCGACCCAATAGATCTCCGGATATTTTGGCAGTAAATACGGTCGTCGGATAATCCGAACACGTACGTACCTCGTACTACGTCTTTACCGATTTACAAGACAAGGTTGGCTTATAGCAAAGCGCCATGCCTACCCAATTCTCCAGAAATATTCTTATAGGAATATAAGATCTGTATCAGGCGTAGTATACCGTAGTATTGCGTACATCGATCCAGTATCAGATGATCACATGCTAGGCCTGGGGCTGGAGATGTGTCTGCCCCGTACGAAACATATATCGGACATCAAGCAACCAGTCTCTTTAAATCGGACAATCCTGACCTGGTCATATTGTCCCGACGGTTGCAACCTTTATAGAGTACTAGTTTTGTGCCCTGCGTGATCATCACATCCATATGTCTGAAGCGATACTTCCATCTCGACATCACATCCAGTACACTATGATTCTCGATAAACCCAGAAGAGGTGTACACAGAACCGGTTAAGGTCCCCAACCACCAAAACCAAAGTTTACCGATTGTCGCAAGTACTAGCGATGTAAGTCTCAGGTTAAGACCATATACACCTACCCTGAAGCGGCCTCCCATAGACACGCAGACATACTACCAATGGGATTCCGCGGGGTCTATCCAGAGCGAAGCTGTTTTCCGTACCATCGGTAAAACACAACCTCCTATCGCACTTGCATAAGTATCCAATACTTAAATATATGAGAACTATGCCGTTGTGCCCTCACAACGTGCACAAGCGCAATACTAGTCTATTCCGCATTATCGATGTCCGATCTCGATAATACTACGACTAGGGATATTTAATGATTAAACCTTTATGGATTGATACTGTCTCATATCATCTCAATCCGGTACTAATCATATGGACTTTCGCCATTTATATATCAAAGTAAATAACATTACAAAACGGCAAAAGGCAATTTCATTATCACATAGTTAATTTTGTACAATAATACAATATCATTTACAAACAGTGACGCTATGGGACATAATGTCTAACAGCTAGGTCACTGCGTGTAACCTTTTGCTACCAGGCGGGCCTTGTAAGTTTCAACCTTACCGTCAGGCCCGCACTTCCTCTTGTAAACCCATTTACAACTGATAGGAACAATTCCTTCGGGAAGTGGAACCAAGTCCCAAACTTGATTCTCATGCATTGAGTCTAACTCGGATTTCATGGCACTTTGCCATTTCACAGAGTCGATGTCCAACATCGATTCTCTATAGGTGAAAGGATCAGTCTCTTCAACTAAGAGAACATCCAGACTCCTTTCTTGTATCAAATACAAGCGTTCAGGAGGTCTAGATACCCTTTCTGACCTACGGAGTGTGTGTGTTGAAGGTCATTCATCTACTTGAACTTCAGGTTCCTCCGTTGGTTCGTTGTTTTCAGGTTGGACTTCATCAAGTTCATCTTGTCTATGATTACCACCTTCTGACAAAAATTCTACTTCTAGAAATTTTACGAAGCGAGCAACGAACATATTTCGATGTTCGGTATCAAAGAATAGATATCCCCTCGTATTATAATTGTTCAAATTTTGTGAAGCGAGCAACGAACATATTTCGATGCTCGGTATCAACGAAAATATTTAACCTTTAAACGACTTTATAAATAATCAATATTATTTATAATTGTTGCCCTAGTGCTCTACGAGTATATTTCAATAGTGAGACTCTCTAAATTCAGGCATATCCGTCACATAATCCAATTTCGCGTCCATAATTTATCCACCCATAAATTATGACGATCACGGATAAATTCGCTGAATCATAGAGGTCGAGGTCATGGCAAATGTATAATTCCTCGGTGAGTCGTTCAGTGTTTATCCGCTATAAACACCAACACGTCTATACTAGTCTCCAAGACTTATGGTTTATTGAGAAACCATTGGAATCATATATTGCAGTATACGACATCTACTGGTCTCAATGGGTTTACTATACTGACCAAGTAGTGTAAACCTTGATCAGAAACTGTCTAAGAATGACAACGTCATGATACAACTCAATGTCAGTTGCGACGTTTTTGCAACTGCACCATGACTAGTCATTCTAAGGTCATTACGTCTTTACCATATTAAAAGATACATTATATTATAGAAACTACATATATTATTCAAAATAATAATGTTTTACAGAAGTATTCATAAAGAAATACAACCGGGAATTGGCGCTGAGAGCACCAACCCAAACACAAAGCCCACTCTAATCTCAATTCGGGAACAAAGCCCACTCTCAACACAGTTCGGGAATAAAGCCCACACTCAACACAGTTCGGGAATAAAGCCCACATTCAACACACTTCGGGAACAAAGCCCAGGGATTAAAGCCCACAATTAATTCAGTTATGGAATAAAGCCTGCACCCTCATCTCAATTCGGGAACAAAGCCCACTCTCTACACGGTTCGGGAATAAAGCCCAGGGAACAAAGCCCACTCTCAACACAGTTCGGGAACAAAGCCCACTCTCTACACAGTTCAAGAACAAAGCCCAGGGAACAAAGCGCACATTCAGTTTAGCTCGGGAATAAAGCCCACTCTCTACACAATTTGGGAATAAAGCCCACATTCAGCAGCTCGGGAACAAAGCCCACAGTCAACACAGTCCGGGAACAAAGCCCATAGATGGTTCGGGAACAAAGCCCATAGGTTAAAGCACCTCGCCATCCATTTAATTCAGTTTGGGAACAAAGCCCAGAAATCAAAAGCAGCTCACTCGGTGGTTCGGGAACAAAGCCCAGGGGTCGAAGCACCTCACCACCAGATCAACTCAGTTTAAAGATTCTCAGAACAACCGGTAAGTTCGGCAATAGCTGGCGAGCCAGGTAAGTAAAAAATGCATGCATGACTTTGATAGGATTGTCACTGTCACACACTGCACAAGTCCCATCAAAGTGAGGGTGACTGTAGACACTGAATTTTTGCATGAAGCCCGATGATGAGCCTCGCATGGAGGCACTACCCGATAAGTTACGAAAGTCGCAAGAAACGGACGTCGGAAGGGAAAATTCAAGAAATAAATACATCATCAAATTTAACTCGCTCTTTTTCCTCGGGTTCGATCGGTTAATCTCTATTTTAAAATATTAGCCTCGGCCCAAAACCCCTGTGATACAAGAAAGCCCATTTATCCAAGCCACGCCCACATCACAAGGTGCACACACCCAAGCCCAATCCAAAATATTTAAAACACATGTCACAAATCAAATCAAATCCCCTTCATAATTTAAATAAATCACCTCCCAAATTAAAGAAATTCCCCCACCAAAAATACAAATATTCTTTCCTTAAATTAAACACACCCATAATTGATTGATTTGTTCCATTTTTAACCCATACACAAACAAGGAAACCCTAAGCTCACCATTATAAAACGAGACATATTCCAACCCTAATGTTCTCTCCCTTAAGAATTCACGGCACTTCAACCAAAAAAAATAATAAAAACCCTAGGAGAAACCATAACCTTCGCCCCTCTCTCTCATGAACCCTCATGTCTCTCACTCTCATCCTCTCTCGGCAAAAACAACAAATAAATCCTAAACACTCTCCTCTCCCTTGAACTCTGACGGCCACAACAAAGAAACCAAAAAACTCTAGCCTACTTTCTCTCACCACAAAACCCTAGAGCTTCTCTCATGTTCTCCCATCCATTCACTTTCTCTCACCTCATGCCCTTCGCTAAAACACAAACCAACCACTACCCTAAAAGACACTCACGGCACATAATCAAACACAAAGCTAACGGCAATACCAGCCCAAAACCAAGCCAAGAACGTGAACAACTGACCATGTGCAGCCTTCAACCGACAGCTTAATTAACAATAAGACAATAAGCCCTCACCGACTGCTCACTTAACAATAAAACAGGAAGCCACAAACCAACAGCCCTTCTCATTAACACACATTCACGTAGCAAACCCTTTCATCACCCACAAACTGCCAAAACACTACCCTTCATCACCGACACCACCACAAGTAAACAAACCCCACCGCCTAAGAAACACACGCCAATAGCAACAACAACAAAAACCTAAAGAATCCTCACTCTCTTTCTTTCCTCAAACACGGCAAACTAAAAAACAAAACAGAAAACCCTAATCTTCTCTCGTCATTCTCTTTTCCAATTTTCACTCACACGGCAACCATTCACAAAAGAAACCCTAAACTGCTCATTCTTTAAAACACTCTCCACATTTGGCTCTCTCCCTCACGCAATACACAAACACAATAAAGCAGCCCTTCACAAGCAAACACAAACAGCGATCAAATATTATCCATTAACCGACCAAAACAGTGAGCAGTCTATCACCGTGAAACCAAGCCAAACAGCCACCAAACTGAGACCAAAATAGTAGCAAAATAACCCAAAATAATCCCCGAACAGGCCATTGAAAATAACCCAAAACAGACCCCAAAAATAGTGAGCAATATCACCGAAAAATAGTCCCAAGACCACTCAAAATAGTAAGCAAAAACCGTAGTCCAAACAGCAACAAAAATAGAGAAAACAGCGGCAGAAACAGAGATAACAGCAGCCCAAAAATAGCAGAAATAGCGAACCAGAAAAAAGTGGAACATTAACCCTTCCGGCGACGGCGTAACACACTTCTGAGAAGAAACTTAAAAGGTAAGACCTGAGGGCACTCTTTGCTATTTTTCATTCATCTTTTCGGTTGTCTATTAATATTTCCTTGTATGCGTCTTGATGGTTCATGTCTATTATTGTTATTGGGTTAATGATTGCGTGCTATCTCTTGTGGTATATCGGATGGAAACCCATACGTAAATTCTGTAGCTGAATCCGAATGGACGGTAGTGCTGTCTGTACTTGGGATACAACTCCACGTACCGCTTGAGAAACTTTCATGCATGTGTTTCATTCAGTTATTTAATTTTGTGTTCATTCAAAGTTTGTGTTTAGTGTTCCGTTATTTATTTTCTATGTATTGTTTCTTTATTAATGCATGCATCTTTACCTAGTGCGCATGGGCTAATCACGATGGATTAAAGGTCCTCCATTTAAGGGAAAAGCCTAAAGGCTACCTTTACCACGATGTTTTGCCTCGCCGGACGAAGTATACTTGATTGAATGTGAAATACGTTCAATTGGGCATATGAGGTCCCATATAGATGTCGGCCTTGGTCGCATCTCTTTTATTATTATGTTTTTTAATTTTTGCGTATTATTACTTTGTTTATCCATGTATTGTTATCTAGTGCGCATGGGCTAATCATGTGGGTTAAAGGTCCTCTATTCGAGGGAAATGCCTAAAGGCTCCCTTTACCGCGATATTTTGCCGCGCCGGGCGAAGTATGCTTGATTGAATGCGAAATATGTTCAATTAGGCCTATGAGGTCCCATATAGATGTCAGTCTTGGTCGCATCTCTTTTATCATTCCGTTATTTACTTTCCGTATGTTATTACTTTGTTTACCCATGTATTGTTATCTAGTGCGCATGGGCTAATAATGTGGGTTAAAGGTCCTCTATTCAAGGGAAACGCCTAAAGGCTATCTTTACCACGATGTTTTCCCACGTTGAAAGAAGTATACTTGATTGAATGTGAAATATGTTCAATCGGGCATTCGAGGTCCCATATAGATGTTGGCCTTGGTCGCATCTCTTCTATTGTCTTGTCATTTACCCTTTTTGGTTGTTATGTTATCATTCTTCACTTTACATTCATGTTGTGTTAGTGCTTGAGCGTTGCCTCTTGTGGTATATCGGATGGAAACCCAGACATAAATTCCGTAGCCGAATCCGAATAGACGGTAATGCGGTATGTACTTGGGATAAAACTCCATGTACCGCTTGAGAAGCATTCGCGCATGTGTTTGTTTCATTTTAGATACCACTTTGGTAATCTCGTTCGAACGTGTTTCCGAACGCTACATGAACGTATGTATTCTACCTCAGTCCGTTCGAATGTGTTTACAGACGCTACTCGAACGCGCATGCATTATGTTTTACCTTGCATCAGACCTTATCCCGATCGAATGCGTTTTCAAATGCTATACGAACGCGAACATTCTGTTTAGCATTTGAACACATTTCTGAATGCTGGACGAACACACATACAGTGAACAGACCTCATTTCATCATATTTCATGCATGTTTGCCTCATTGGTCATTCCTTTTTGCATAACATACTTAATCATTTCTCTTTATCATTAACGCTTTTACTGTTATCATTTATTTATATTTTTGCGCTTTTCTTTATTTAATATGTCTATGGAATTATGCGTTTATTTTCATTTGATTTACGTTTATGGGTGTGCAACTTGGGTATTGATTAAATTATCGTGCATGTGTTGCATAATACTTGGTTATACTATAGCATATTAGAATTGGCATAAGTAAGGGACCATTCCGAACTCAACGGTTTGAGGTCTTCCCTTGCGAGGGGTGAGTGCGGCCTTAAATCATTTCTCAGTTCACATTGGGTGGCGACTCCATTTTATTTCTCCAGCTTAGTCCCCTGTAGCTACTCCATACTCCCGACCGGGCCGTGAGCCTGGACAGTGTCGCCCACTTCTGTACCTCGTCTACAGGTATCATGATTAAGTCAAATTAATAATTAATTACCAACCGACCAATCAGGCGGTATCCAGCTTAGTCAGGTTAAAACCAATTTCAATAATTACCAACCGACCAATAAGACGGTATTTGTAGGCACATAGATGGGCGACGTTGTCCGGGCTCGCAGCCCGTAGGGAGTACGGAGTAGCCCGCGGGGGACTAAACCAATGATTGAATGAGTCGCCACCCAATGTTAACTGGGAAATGATTTAAGGCCGCACTCACTCCTCGCAAGGGAAGACCTCAAACCGTTGGGTTCAGAATGGTCCTTTACTTATGCCAGTTGTAATGAACATTTTTTACGCAATGATATAACCAAGTCTTATGCAGCACATGCAAGATAATTCAATAACATACAAGTTTGCACACACATAAACATAAATGAAAATGAAAGCGAATGCATAATTCCACAAGTTTATTAAACGAGAAAGTACGATAATGTAAATTATAATAACAGTAAGAACGTTAATAATAAATGTATAATGTACAATAAATAACTGAAGAGAGAAAAGTGGATAAAATGTTATGAAAGAGTTTGTCCAGTGTGTGTGTTCGTGTAACGTTCGTAAACGCGTTCGAACGGAATGAGAGAGAATGCATAGTGAGACAGAATACATGCGTTTGAGTAGCGTCCGGGAACGCATTCGAACGAGATAAGATATAAATGGAATCTATAATAACATAAACACATGCGTGAATGTTTCCCGAGCGGTACGTGGAGTTGTATCTGTTGGTTTCTATAATTAGTCCCAAAGAAAGATTAAGCCATAGAAATACAAGTAACATACATGCAAAGCTTGAAGGATGGCGGAAACATACTTACAAAGCTTTGTGACGAAAATGGTGTGAAGAGGATCCTTGAGCCTCCAAGGTAGAAGTTTCGGCCAAGCAAGAAGATGAAGAGAAGCTGCGAATCTTCAAGTGTTCCAAGCTCCAAGGTGGTTTCCTATCACCTCTTTTGATCATTGCTTGTGCTAGCAAAATGGAGAATGAAAAACAATTTTCTGCCTTTTGTTGGAAGCTCACGGCGTGAGCAAAGGAAGAAGGAGAGGAGTGTTAGCCTTTTTGGTTTTCTTTTTCCTTTTGTTACCAAAAACGTGAGGGAGAGGAAAAAATGAAAAGCAAGTAAAAATGTGTAAATCGGTAAAATGTAGTACGAGGTACGTACATGTTTGGATTATCCAACGACCGTATTTACTGCCAACATATCCGGAGATCTCTTGGGTCGCTTCCTGAAGATTCACCTATGATGTTTGATTCGAAATTTATTAATCTTGGATTAATAACGGAGAACTTTATCTTGGATAAAATGCCTTAATAGGAGAGAGAGAGAGATCGATTAATTTGGAATTAATCGATAAAATAATATATTCGATATATTATTAAACGAAATTAGATTTCGACGCGAAATTAAAATTGGATTTTAATTCGGGCAAACAAATTAATTTAGAATTAATTCATTAGCGAACTGAATAGTAATTTCGCAAGGCGTAATTATTTAATTCACGTCGAGACGGAAATTCGTTAATTCGGAATTAGCGAAACCGAGCCCGAAAGTGTTTGCGGACACATTCGTATTTTGAATCGAGTGGTTCCGCAAATCGCATCGCGATATCTCATTACTTGATACGAATAGATGATGGATGTATCTAGTCATCTTTAAGGGATGATACATTGTCTCTAATCTCAAAGTAATGTAATGATGGCAAATGATGAATTTTATTTTGGAGGGAAAACCTTTCACGGTTTTTGAAGGGTTTTTGATTAAAAAATTCATTTTGGTATTTGATATCATTATTTTTACTTGCTTTTCATTTTTTTCCTCTCCCTCACGTTTTTGGTAACAAAAGGGAAAAAGAAAACCAAAAAGGCTAACACTCCTCTCCTTCTTCCTTTGCTCACGCCGTGAGCTTCCAACCAAATGCAGAAAATTGTTTTGCATTCTCCATTTTGCTAGCACAAGCAAGGATCAAAAGAGGTGATAGGGAAACCACCTTGGAGCTTGGAACACTTGAAGATTCGCAGCTTCTCTTCATCTTCTTGCTTGGCCGAAACTTCTACCTTGGAGGCTCAAGGATCCTCTTCTCCATTTTCGTCACAAAGCTTTGTAAGTATGTTTCCGCCATCCTTCAAGCTTTGCATGTATGTTACTTGTATTTCTATGGCTTAATCTTTCTTTGGGACTAATTATAGAAACCAACAATGGTATCAGAGCCATGTTTAAGCATGAAATACATTAGGGTTAATTTGGGGAAAATTGATTGAAGCATGTTCTTGTTAAATTGGATGCTAAAGTATGCTTATATGTATGATATATGATATATTACATGATCAATTTTAAGAAAAATGCATTGGATGATTTTTCCCCAAAGTGGTTGTCTTGGCCGAATGTGGAGGTGCTTCCATTGATTTGAAATTTTTCATGCACAAGCTTATTTGATGACTTAAGCATGATTACATGTATAATATATGATATAATACATGATCAATTTTGAGAAAAATGCATTGGATGATTTTTCCCCAAAATGTTGTTTTAACCGAATGTGAGGTACTTCCATTAAGTTGATTTTTTGCATGCACAAGTTCATTGGATGATTTGAGTGTGCTTAAATGTTTGTTATATGATATTATATGGAATCAATTTTGAGAAAAATGCATTGGATGATTTTTCCCCAAAAATTTAGCCTTGGCCGAATGGGTATTACCATTGGATGTGTTGGAATTTTTTGTGTACTAGATCATTGGATGACTTAAAACGTATACGGGACGTAGATTAGTGATTCAATCGGATTGAAAAACAAATCGACACAAAAATTCTCATTTGGCCGAATACACATGGACATGAAAAAGGACTTGATTTTTTGTTGGACATATGTTTTGAACAATAGATGATTAATAAATTAAATTGGTATTTTGAAATATTTGATTTAATGTATTAATCTTGGTTTTACACTTAATTAATTGAATTTTAAAATTGAATATTGAAATTTAAATTAATGGACTTAATTGTAAAATTGGGCTTGTAATATTATATTTGGGCATAATGGGCTTGGTTGGGCCAAGTAGATTTGGGCCAAAAGGATTGGATCCAATTTGGGCCTAAATCACTCCATTAAGTCCAAATATAGTATAATGGGCTTTAAAGTTTAATTTGGACTTATGGGCTTGAAATTGATTTTATGGTATTTAAGGGTGATTCCTTATTTGGGCTTGGTAATTGGTTTGACCCACATTTACAAAGCCTAAGCCTTAATAAATCAATTGAAAGCCCATCGGACTTTAATTAAACAAACATTGGATGTTAGTTGGGATTTGAGACCCAATTAGATTAGATTTAGAATCTAAGTTTTAAAGCACATTAAAAGTTTAAACATTTAATTTGAATTAAATAATTGAATTAGTATTGAATACGAATAATTAGATTTAATTAGTAGTTTGATATAATTCACGAATTCGTACCTTATGTACTTATTCTCAAACGAGTTGGACTCGCGCAAAATCAAAACCATTGTTGAACATTGGATGATCACTTTAACAAAGACTAATTAATTGGATTAGATTGGTTGTATAGCATGTCTTGATTGAATATATATGTATGTGATGAATGAATAGTGTATATCGGATGGATATTAGAAGGGAAAGGGTAATTTTAGAATTATTGTAAATTTAGAATTTATAAATTGGACCTGCGTGTCCAGCCTTATCTTTTTATCTCTTTATATTCTCTTCTCATCTGATTCCCCTCAATGCAAATGAGGTTTCTCTTATTGTATTATGTAATTGGGTAGAAGTAGAATAGTGCTAGCGGGAGAGGAAATGGAGTGATTTGTTCTAGGAACAAGTTGTGTTATATATCCATCCGCATATCACTATTAATTTACTTTACGCGCTTTATGATGTTTTAGAAGCATGCTTAAGGGTGTATGTTGATGAGACCTAACAAAGATAATAAATTGGATGCCAATTACGCAAAAATCCCTCAATCTATATTAAGCGATTATCCTTCCATTGAATGATTCTTGTTCAAGATCCAATTGGCATTGGTTTGTTGGCCAAAGTCAAGACCTTGTCAATTAGGATGTACTTGAATCATGAGAGTTTTGTTCCACATCGGTGTCTTGTCCAAGTTGTGATTTGTTGGCCAAAGTTAAGATCACTTCTTGTCCAACGACATTGATTACGAAACTATCCTTGTCAATGGGTCCCGCTTAACTGGAATCATTAGGTTTGTTGTGCCAAAGCCAAGGCCTAGATGATTCGGAGGATATGGTTAGAAAAATGTATTAGATACATTGGCATATGCAATATGTTTAGGACTTGGATGTCCACCTGACCGGATCTAGGAATTGGATTGGATCCATTGATCTGTGAGATCTACCTAGTTGAATAGCATACAGCTTGTTGGCCAAAGTCAAGGTGTGTGTGTTATTTAACGGGATCCTAGCCCACTAGGAAATAGGATTTCCCGAGTTCTCAACAGAGGGTTAGAGACTTGATAAAAATAGTGGGAGGCTAGTATTGAATTTGCAATTTCGTTCAGATACTTAGCCTTACGCGTCTTACAATTTTTTCGTTTTAATTAATTAAAATTAGTTGGACTAATTCATTGTTATTTTTTCTTGTAACAGTTAGACTGTACCCATTTTATCGTTAACTAGATAGTTGGACTATCGTAGTTGAGATGACTAGCAAGGTAAGTGTCCGGGACATCATCATGGGTGACAATGTCTTTAAGGGCACAAACTTCGCTGATTGGGAAATGAACCTAAGGATAGTCCTTGGGGCTGAGAGGATGTTGTACACTATACAAACACCTCTCCCGCCTAAGCCCACTGACCCACTTGAGCTGGAGTTATGGAAAACTCACAGCAGTGATTGTGACACAGCTCAGGCTATTATGTTAGCTTCGATGACTCAGCACTTTCGTCGCCAAAATAGGGACTTGGATCCTTATAATATGATGGCTAGACTGCGAGATCTCACCGTTCAATAAGCGGATGGAGAGATATGAGTTGGTGAAGAAACTCTTCCGCGCCCAAATGACTGAAGGCGCATCAGTTGAGGCCCACGGGGCTCAAATGATCGCCGATATTGATGAGTTGGCCAATATGGGAATAGTCTTGGAGGCTGAGCTGACCATAGATATGATCTTGCAGTCACTTCCTGATACTTGGAAACAAATCATAATCAACTACAAGTTGATGGATACAGATGACACTCTTGGAGAGTTGTTATCCATTTTGAGAGAGTCTGAAAAAGAACTCCAAAAAGGGGGCAAGCGTGAGGCGCACTTTGCATCGACCTCTCAGAGGCCAAAGGCTGGGCCCAAAGCTACTGGAGGGGTGAGGAAGAAGAAACATAAGAAAAAGGGTAAAGCAAGTTGACAAAAGCTTCTGGGAAGCCAAGGACAAGTCTCAAGATGTCTGCCTCAAATGCGGCAAGAAGGGTCACTGGAAACGTGACTGCCGAATGGGCAAGGGACACAAGGAGGATATCAAGGCAGGCAAGGCACTAGCCTCTGGTATGTTTGTTATTGAGATAAATATGACTACTTCTAGTTTTAAAAATTGGATTTTTGATTCTGGTTGTGCTGCTCATATATGTACTGATTTGCAGGATCTGCAGAATAGCAGGATGCTGACTTCAGGGGAGATTGACCTACGAGTCGGAAACGGAACTCCAGTTGCTGTTGTTTTGGCTGTGTAGGGACTTTTGTTTTGGAATTGCCCTCGGGGCATATGCTTAAACTTTTGAACTGTTATTATATACCTAGTTTGACTAGGAATATTATATCTGTATCTTTGTTAACCCAGCATGGGTACATTTTGTATTTAGAAACACTGGGTGTTATTTATATAAAAATGATGCAGAAATTTGCACTGCTGTTGCAAACAATGGCCTTTATATTTTGAATATAAATGAATCTCCTAAACATAAAATAACAACAAAAGGCTCAAAAGAGAATCTAAAAGATGAAGCTTACATGTGGCATTGTCGTCTAGGACACATTAACAAGACTCGCATATCCACACTTTCGAAGAGTGGGTACTTGGACTGATTTGATCTTAATTCATATGATGTCTGCGAATCTTGTCTTTTAGGCAAAATGCCTAAATCACCTTTTAGTGGTAAAGGGAACGTGCCACAGAACTGTTAGCCCTCGTTCATAGCGACGTATGTGGGCCCATGTCTAGCCAGGCTAGAGGTGGATATCATTACTTCGTAACCTTTACGGATGATGCATCTCGTTATGGTTATGTGTATCTAATGAGACACAAGTCGGAAACTTTTGAAAAAATTCAAAGAGTTTCGACACGAAGTAGAAAAACAAACAGGCAAGAGTATTAAACATTGCGGTCGGACCGTGGTGGCGAATACTAAGTTATGAGTTTCAAGATTACTGAAAGAAAATGGTATTCTTTCACAGTGGACTCCTCCTGGAACACCGCAATTAAACGGTGTCTCTGAACGGAGAAACCGTACCTTGTAGACATGGTAAGGTCGATGATGAGTCGCACTGAGCTACCTATATCCTTCTGGGGATACGCTTAAATAGTGCAGTACTTATTTTGAATAAGGTTCCGTCAAAGTCTGTTGAACAGACTCCATATGAGATATGGACAGGGAGAAACCAGGTTTCTCTTTCCTGAAGATTTGGGGATGCTGGGCATATGTTAAATGTTTGGAAGGTACCAAACTAGAACCAAATCAGATAAATGCCTTTTCGGGGATATCCTAAGGAAACAAAAGGATATTACTTCTATCACCCACAAAGAACAAAGTATTTGTTTGCTCTACATGCATTTTTCCTTGAAAAGGAATTCCTAGATGCAGTGGTAAGTGTGAGGAAAGTAGAACTTGATGAAAATCGTAGTGATACTGTTCCTGGCAATGAATCAACGACGGAACATGAACAGACCATCCAGATGAGTCTGTACCACAATCTTCATATACACAAGGACCGCGTAGGTCGGAGAGAGTCAGGACAGTACCTGAGAGGTATGGGTACCTGATCTCGCCTCATGTGGATATTAATCTTATTGAGGATAATGAACCGTCTACGTATGAGGAAGCAATACAGGATATTGATTCCGCTTTATGGCAAGAGCCATGAAGTCCGAGATGGATTCCATATATGCCAACCAAGTTTGGACACTGGTTGATGCACCAGAAGGTGTAAAACCTATTGGATGCAGATGGATCTTCAAGAAGAAGACCGACATGGATGGCAATGTGCAAACATACAAAGCTAGGCTTGTAGCAAGGGGTATCGTCAACAATTGGTTTGATTATGACGAAACTTTCTCACCCGTTGCCATGATTAAATCCATTCGGATAATGCTTGCAATAGCTGCATATTTCGATTACGAGATATGGCGATGGACGTTAAAACCGCTTTCCTTAACGGAAACATTTTGGAGGATGTTTATATGCAACAGCCTGACGGTTTTATCGTACCTAGACTTGCAAACAAGGTTTGTAAATTAAATCGATCCATTTATGGATTGAAGCAAGCATCACGATCATGGAATCAGCGTTTTGATGAAATCATAAAAGAATATAATTTCGTGCGAAACGAAGATGACCCTTGTGTATACAAGAAGGTTAGTGGGAGAGCACTGACTTTTATTGTCCTTTATGTCGACGATTATTGCTTATAGGCAATGACATTCCCATGCTAACGTCGGTGAAAGCTTGGCTTTCATTAAAATTCTCCATGAAAGATCTGGGAGAAGCAGCCTTTATTCTGGGAATAAAGATCTACCGGGATAGATCTAGAAAGCTGCTTGGACTCTCACAGAGTACATATATTGACAAAGTGTTGAAGCGATTCAGCATGGATCAATCCAAGAAGGGATTGATGCCAATATTACGTGGTATATCTTTATCTAAGGGACATGTGTCCTAAGACCCAAGAAGAGAGAGATAACATGAGTCGGATACCGTTCGCCTCGGCAGTCGGATCGATCATGTATGCCATGATATGTACACGACCTGATGTGTCATATGCTTTGAGCATGTGCAGTCGCTATCAGGCCGATCCAGGTGAAGGTCACTGGATGGCAGTTAAATATCCTTAAGTATCTTAGACGAACTAAGGATGCCTTCTTAATTTACGGAGAAGGAGAACTTGTGGTATCTGGGTATGCCGATGCAAGTTTCCAAACCGACAAGGACGACTTCAAGTCGCAATCCAGGTAATTTTTTGTTTGAATAACGGGGCGGTGAGCTGGAAATCTTCCAAGCAAGATACTGTTGCCGATTCAACAACTGAAGCGGAGTACATTGCTGCGTCGGAAGCAGCAAATGAGGCAGTTTGGATCCGAAAGTTCCTAATCGGATTAGGAGTAGTTCCATTAGCAGCTGAGCCCGTTCCATTGTATTGTGACAATAACGGGGCTATAGCACAAGCTAAGGAACCAAGGTTCTCATCAACGATCCAAGCATGTTCTTCGGCGTTACCATCTGATTCTGGAAATTATACATCGTGGCGATGTAAAGATCGAGAAGGTCGCATCAGATAACAACATTGCAGATCCGCTGACGAAGGCTGTTTATCCGCATGTGTTTGAACGACATATACATAGTTCAGGTATTAGATGCTTGAGTGACTGGCTATAGGCCAAGTGGGAGATTGTTAGACATTATGACCCATAGCGTCACTGTTTTGTAAATGATATTGTATTATTGTACAAAATTAACTATGTAATAATAGAATTGCCTTTTGCCGTTTTGTAATTTATTTACTTTGACATATAAATGGCAAAAGTCCATATGATTAGTTCTGTATTGAGATGATATGAGACAGTATCAATACATAAAGGTTTAATCATTAAATATCCATAGTCGGAGTATTATCGAGATCGGACATCGATAATGCGAAATAGACTAGTATTGCATTTGTGCATGTTGTGAGGGCACAACGGCATAGTTCTCATATATTTAAGTATAGGATACTTAGGCAAGTGCGATAGGAGGTTGTGTTTTACCGATGGTACGAAACAGCTACGCTCTGGATAGACCTCGCAGAATCCCATTGGTAGTATGTCTGCGTGTCTATGGGAGGCCGCATCAGGGTAGGTGTATATGGTCTTAACCTAAGACTTGCATCGCTAGTACTTGCGACAATCGATAAACTTTGGTTTTGGTGGTTGGGGACTTTAACAGGTTCTGTGTTCACCACTTCTGGGTTTATCAGGAATCGTAGTGTACTGGGTGTGATGTCAAGATGGAAGTATCACTTCAGACATATGGAGTTGATGATCGCGCAGGACACAGAACTAGTACTCTATAAAAGGTTGCAACCGTCGGGACAATATGACCAGGTCAGGATTGTCCGATTTAAAGAGACTAGTTGTTTGATGTCCGATATATGTTTCGTACGGGGCAGACACACTTCCTGCCCCAGGCCTAACATGTGATCGTTCAATACTGGATCGATGTACGCGATACTACTGTATACTACGCTTGATATAGATATAATATTCCAGTAAGAATATTTCTGGAGAATTGGGTAGGCATGGCGCTTTGCTAGAAGCCAACCTTGTCTTGTAAATCGGTAAAAACGCAACCTCCTATCGCACTTGCATAAGTATCCTATACTTAAATATATGAGAACTATGTCGTTGTGCCCTCACAACATGCACAAATGCAATACTAGCCTATTCCGCATTATCGATGTCCGATCTCGATAATACTCCGACTAGGGATATTTAATGATTAAACCTTTATGTATTGATATTGTCTCATATCATCTCAATACGGAACTAATCATATGGACTTTTGCCATTTATATGTCAAAGTAAATAAATTACAAAACGGCAAAAGGCAATTCTATTATTACATAGTTAATTTTGTACAATAATACAATATCATTTACAAAACAGTGACGCTATGGGTCATAATGTCTAACAGTATCCAAGTACAGACCGCACTACCGTCCATTCGAATTCGGCTACGAAATTTATGTCTGGGTTCCATCCGATATATCGTAAGAGGCAACACTCAGACACAATGCAAACATGAAAGTAAACGTGAAGTGATACGGCAAGACATGAGCATGAATAAGAGCGGAATAATAAAGCGAGATGAATACATAAAAAGACAAAGGGGTAGAGATAAATAAAGGAACATCAAAAGAAAAATAAATGATGAAATAAAAGAAATGAGATGCGACCAAGAGACTTGGCCGATCTTAGTGTGGGATCTCTCATGCCAGGTTGGACATATTTCACGTCTAACTTAGCATGCAGCGTCCAGGACTACAAAATAATATGGTAAAGGGTGCCTTCAGGCATTTCCCATAAAGGGGGTGACTTTTAATCTAATGTAAGTAGTCATGCGCACTAACGAATAATGATAAATAAATAAATAACAGAACAATGAAAGAAAAGTAAATAACGAAATAAGAGAAAAGAGATGCGACCAAGAGACTTGGCCGACGTCAATATAGGACCTCGCATGCCCGGCTGGACGTATTTCATGTCCAACCAAGCATGTCACGTCCGACGCAGCAAAATATCATGGTAAAGAGTACCTTCAGGCATTTCCCGCAAAGGGGGTGACCTTTAATCCAATGTAAATAGCCATGCGCAATAACAAATACGATAAATAAATAAATAACGGAACAAAAAAAAAGTAAATAGGAGAATAAATGAAAGGAGATGTGACCAAAAGACTTGGCCGATCTTAGTATGGGATATCGCATGCCCGGCTGGATGTATTTCACATCCAACCAAGCATGTCGTGTCCGGGATAGCAAAACGAATATTTAAGAGAGGGCCCTCAGGTCTTACCTTTTAAATCGCTTCTCGGAAGTGCGTTAAGACGTCGCCAGAAGGGTTAATACTTCACTGTTTTTCTAGTTCACTGGTTCAACACTTTTATCTATTATCTCGTTGTTTTATACTGTTGTTTTCTCTATTTTTGCTACTATTTCCGGGCTTGCTTTTGGATAGGTTTTGTCTCGGTTTATGGGGTGTTTTATGCCAGTTTATGGACTGTTTGGTTCACAGTTTTGTCGAGTTTGTGGGTAAATTTTTGGTTGGTGATTGGCGTCGGTTTGTGTGCAGTTTGTAGATGCTTTTGTGTCTGGCTCAGCTTTGTCGATGGCGTGGGTATGTGGCCTCTATGTGTTTGGCTGTTTTTGTTTCACGTGTAGGGCTACATGTGTTCTTTTTGTGTCGGTTGAGTGGTGAGAAAATAAGAGAGATGGGACGTGTATGGTCTGAAGGAGAGAGAAAGAGAGCCGAGTATGTGGTCTCTGTGTGTGTGTTTTTGTGAAAGGCCGATGGACATTTGTGTGTTATCGTTAGTGGGTCGTGTGTGTCTTTGTGGTGTGAGTCTCTCTAGGGTTTGTGTGTGTTTTGTTTTATTTTGTCGGTCAGGGTGCTGCTTGTGGCTTTATTTGCTCGGTGAGGGTGTTACTTGTTTTCGTGAAGGAAGAAAGTGAGTCGAGAGCTATTTGTGGCGTGAAGAGTTTGTTGTTGTGTGAATATGTGAAAAGAAGAGAGAAGATAAGTGTCTTTGCTTGATCAATGCAAGGGCAGTAGGGTTTTTTTTTGTTAATGAGAGTCGAGTGTGGAGAGAGATGGGAGAAAAGAGAAGATGAGGGAAGAGAGAGGCTATTTGTTTAGGGTTTGTCGTGTGTGTTTTTGGTTTTGTTTTTTTTTTGTTAATTACCGTGAGTTGTTGGGAAAAAGGAGAGAAGATGAGGGAAGAGAGAGGCTATTTGTTTAGGGTTTGTCGTGTGTGTTGTTGTGTGTGTCACGGCTTTAGGGTTTTGTGTGATGATGCCGAGTGAGAGGGAAGAGAGAGAGGGGGAGAGGCGAGAGAGTGTTAGCTTAGGTTTTTCTTGTTTTTGGTTTTATTTTATTTTTTTGTTAATTGTCGTGAGTTGTTGGGAAGAAGAAAAGAAGCTTAGGGTTTTGATATGTTATCTTTTATATTTGCAAGCTAGGGTTTTTTATGTGTTAGGATTTCTTGGTTGTGATAGGGTTTCTTCTTATTATTTGTGTGTGTGTCACGCCTCTCTTATCTTAGTCAAGATTTTCCTTCCAAATTAAAGAATCCAATTTGGCTAATTTGGAAGGGGATTAGAATAGATTTGGTACATGTTTTGCATGTGATTTTTTTATTTTGGATTGGGCTTAGGCGTGTGGGCTTAAGGGGTTGCATGGATTGCATGGGTTTTGGATGGGTTGCATGGCTTGGATGAATGGGCTTTCATTGATTGCAGAGGTTTTGGGCCGAGGCAAATATTTAAAACATAAATTGACTAAGCGAACCCGTGCCTAAACAAGTGAGTTTAAATCTAACGAAGGATTAATTTTTGAATTTTCCCTTCCGACATCCGTTTCGCGCGACTTCCGCGAATTATCAGGTAGTACCTCCATACGAGGCTCATCATTGGGCTTTATGCAAAAATGCAGTGTCTATAGTCACCCCCACTTTGATGGGGTTTATGCAGTGTGTGACAGTGACAACCCTATTAAAGTTATGCATGCATTTTTTACTTACCTGGTTTATCGGCTGTCGTATTTACCTTCTGCTTTGCGAGATACTTCAAACTTAGTTGATTTGGTGACGAGGTGCTACGACCCCTAAGGTTCATCCCTGCAAGATGTTGCAATCTCTAGGATTCATTACCGAACTGAGCTGAAGTGAGATGATGGTTCATTTTTGAACCGTTACTGATGTGAGATGATGGTTCATTTCCAAACCATTACTGATGTGAGATGATGGTTCATTTCCGAACCATTACTGATGTGTGGTGATGGTTCATTTCCGAACCGTTACTGATGTGAGGTGGTGGTTTATTTCCGAACCGTTACTGATAAGAGATGGTCCATTTCCGAACCGTTACTAATGATAGATTATTCATTTTCGAACCGTTACTGATGAGAAATGGTTCATTTCCGAACCGTTACTGATGTGAGATGGTTCATTTCCGAACCATTACTGATGAGAGATGGTCCATTTCCGAACAGTTACTGATGTGAGATGCTTCATTTCTGAACCGTTACTGATGATAGATAGTTCATTTCTGAACAGTTATTGATATGAGATGATGGTTCGTTTCCGAACCGTTACTGATGTGAGGTGGTTCATTTCCTAACCGTTACTTGTTAAGTTGATGGTGCTTTGGCCCTCTTAGCTCTTCGATCTACTGAGGAGTTTTCTCTTTATTTTTTTTGGATGAGGTGCCTCGACCTCTGGGATTCTTTCTTTAACTGCTGATAGTGTGGTGAGCCACTTCACCCTCTGATCCGTTCTTGTTCCTCATTCTTGGAGTTGCTCGCCCTTTCCGTTCATCTTTTTCTTCAAAGCCTGCAGACAAAAACAAAAATTACGTGCATGTGACGTGTATGCATGTATGCATGGATGCATTCCTTATTCCGATGGGTAGGCCTTCCTTGTATTCTTTGGTGCCTTTCGCCCGTAAATGTCTTTGGTCGCCCCTTGGGCCTGTTTACAATTTTCTTCTGTCAATTATATTCCGCTTCGCACTTACAATTGAAATTCTCTTGGGGTTTTCACATGTACCAAGATTAAATGCATTCATCTTTATCGAGTTCATGTCAAATACGCTCATGTCACACATGTTATGATGTAAACTAAAAAGACTCGAGCAAGTAAGCAAAACAATGTCTTTATGATTAATAAATGTAGGATTACAAAATTACACGTCTTCGTCATCTGCAGCCTTGTCTTCTTCAGTCTTCCTGCTTTCTTCAACTACAATTGTTCTTCTTTCTATTCATTCTTCTCTTTGTCACTTCTCGAGAAGTTTTCCCAGGAATATATCCCCTGCTCCGTCTCATTTTCACTACTGTTGTCCCATATCCCCATGCAAAAGGCTTGGTGGTCGAGGGTTTGGAGGACAAGTCTTTCGGGGAGGCCGAAGCTAATCATGTAGGTGGGTGGTGGTGTTGGGATTCTAGATTAGTCCCAAGGATCATTCAAGTAATATATCATGTGTGAATACAACAAAGAAGCGTGGCGGAATCATACTTACATTGATCGGCTTTTGCGATGCGAGGAACAACAAAACTCTTTGAAGCTCTCGGCAATGGTGCTCTTTGTGTTCCTTCTGAATTCGGTCAACCTCCAAGCTCCAAGCTTTGTGTTGTGATTCCATGCTCATGAGTTTGTTTCCCTATCACCTTTGGATGACTCTTCCATTCCCTCTTTGTTATTTTCGGCCTTGCCAAGAAAGAAAGAAAGAAAATGGCCATTGGCCGATTGTGTGTGAGAGAGAGAGAGGAGAGTGTGTGTTCTGTATTTGGGTTTCCAAAAACCTAATAAACTTATACCAAAAATTAGTCAAAGCTTTTCCAAAAAGCTTAGACAATTTTGGAGGCAAAATTGCAATAAATGCAATCCAACAACTCACATCACTCATGAATAGTGACTGGTTTTCAATCACTCAAAGTGACAAGACATCCATCACTTGAATGATGTGCGATGTGACTTGTGGGCCGCACTTGAATTCGAAATGCGAGTGGGCCCGCAAACACTCCCGGGCTCGGGTTCGCTAATTTCGAATTAACGAATTTTCCATTGCGACGTAATTAAATCAAATTTAATTAAATAATTATGTCTAGCAAAATTACTATTCACGTCGCTAACGAATTAATTCTAAATTAACTCGTTCGCCCGAATTAAAATCTAATTTTAATTCCACGTCGAAATCAAATTCGTATAATATATCTACTATATTATTTTATCGATTAATTCCAAATTAATCGTTCTCTCTCTTAAATAATATTTTATCCCAGATAAAATATCTCCGTAATTAATCCAGATTAATTTTCTCTCTCTTATAAATAATCCCAGATTAATAAAGTGCGAGTCATACGTCATCGGTGAATCTTCGGGAAGCGACCCATGAGATCCCCGGATATGTTGGCAGTAAATCTGGTCGTCGGACTATTCGAACACGTACGTAGCTAGTACTACGTTTTTACCGATTTACAAGACATGGTTGGCTTCTAGCAAAGCACCGTGCCTACCCAATTCTCCAGAAATATTCTTATAGGAATATGTGATCTATATCAGGCGTAATATACGTAGTATTGCATATTTCGATCCAGTATCAGATGTCACGTGCAAGGCCTAGGGCTGGAATTGTGTCTGCCCCGTACGAAGCACATATCGGATCTCTGGTAACTAGTTTCTATAATCGGATAAACATGACCTAGTCATAATATCCTGATAGCTACAGCATATAAGAGCACCAGATCCGTGTCCTACGTGATCATCATCTCCACTATGACTAGAGTGATACTTCCATCTCGACATCACCTCCCAATACACTACGATTCTCAATATACCCAGAAGAAGCATACACAGAACCTGTTAAAGCCTTGGACGACCAAAACCAAAGTATATTGATTGTCGCAAGTATTAGCGGTGCAAGTCTCAGGTTAAGACCAAATACATCTACCCTGATTCGGACTTCCATAGACACATAGTTATACTACCAATGGAATTCCGAGGGGTCTATCTAGAGCGAAGCTGTTTCCGTACCATCGGTAAACACAACCTCCTATTACACTTGCATGAGTATCCAATACCCAAATATATGAGAACTATGCCGTTATGCTCCCACAACGCGCACAAGTGTAATACCAGTCTTTTACTCATTATCGATGTCCAATCTCGATAATACTCTGACTAGGGATATTTAATGATTAAACCTTCGTGGATTGATACTGTCTCATATCATCTCAATCCGGAACTAATCATATGGACCTTTTATCATTTATATATCTTGGTAATCTAATTACAAATGATAAAAGAGCAATTTCCTTTGTCACATAGTTAATTTGTACAACAATACCATGATTTGTACAAATAGTGATGTTATAGGTCATAACTGTCCAACATGTAGAACAGAGTGGTAGTTGGGTATAGGGTTTCTCTGTGTGTTGGCTTGTTCTTTTTCTGGGTCAGGTATTTTATAAGCGTCAATGAGGTTTTGGATCTCATGCCTAAGGCGGGTGCAGTTGTCAGTTTCATGGCTTTTTCTCTGATGGAAGTGACAGTATAGGCTTAGGTCGAGGTGGGGCGGCACAGGGTTTGGATGTGGTTTAGGCTCTAATGGTTCTAGGAGTCCTTGCCTCTTCACCTTTACGAACAACTTTGAAAAAGGTCTACCAAGATTGGAGAATCGTCTGTTT
Source organism: Zanthoxylum bungeanum (assembly GCA_019454045.1). Classification (NCBI taxonomy): domain Eukaryota; kingdom Viridiplantae; phylum Streptophyta; class Magnoliopsida; order Sapindales; family Rutaceae; genus Zanthoxylum; species Zanthoxylum bungeanum. The sequence goes on from SKCR01031858.1 coordinate 26,991, forward strand.
CCGATGGCATCGACCTCAGCAGGAGCGGGCATGGTCCCTGAAGGCCCCCCAATGGTCCTTCTATTCAGGCCATAGAACTTTATGTTCTCGGCTTCTTCTTCCTCAGTCTCCCTCAACTTTCAAAAGTCGCTAATCATTGAGGTCATCCTCCTCAGCTTGTTATAAATTGAGGGCTTGGTGCCTTACTGATCATCTTTATCTGGTCCTTCTCTGAGGGCCGAGTCTGTATTTTCAAAAGCTGGCTTCTCCAGCGATCTACATAATCCTTAAAGCTCTCCTACGACTTCTGTTTAGTATTCTCCAAGTCAATGAACGACAGTTGAATCTCCAAATCTGTGACATACTGATTCAAAAAGGCCTCTGCTAATTCCCTCCAATCATCATTGACCTTTATCTCCAGGCCGTGATACCATACTATGGGCGCCCCCTCCAGTGACATCCTGAACATCTTATCAACCTGACGCTTCGACAGACCCACTGAACTCATCATGGAAACATACTATCGGAGATGGACCCTCGGATCCCTGTTTCCGTTGAACTTGGCTATGTCAGGCATCTTGAACTGGGAAAGCAGCTGCTCTTCGAAAGTCATCACCTCGTTGTCTAACAAATCTTCATGCTTACCTTCAGCTTGCGGGTAACTGACTCTACTTGATCCTTGAGTTTTTACAGTTCTGCCCGAGACCCGGCTACCCTTTCTACGGCGTACTCAGCCATGTCTCTTGGGACTTAATAACCATGATTGAAACATATATGTGAATACTCGTAAAAGCATGGCGGAATCATACTTACAACGATCGGCTTTTGCGACGCGAGGAACAATAAAAAACTTCAAGTTTTTCCATCCAAGGTTCTCGGCAGTGGGTTTTTTGTTCTCATTCAAATTCGGTCATGGTCCTTCATTGATGTTCCAAGCTCCAAGCTTTAACAATGGTGATTCCATGCTCATAAGTTAGTTCCCTATCACATTAGGATGACCCTTCATGTGATAGCAAAGGAAAAATTGCCACAAATTGTCATTTCCTCCATCTTCATTCACGGTAATTGCAGGAATTTAATGAAGAAAATGGCCCAAGGCCGAGAGGTTGGGGAGAGGAAAGAGAGAAGAATAGGTGTTGGTTGGTTTGTGTATCTAATACACTTAAATTGATTTTCCAAAAATCAATAATAAACATATACCAAAGTTTTGTAAAAGGCTTTCACAAAGTCTACGAAAATTTGGAGCCAAAATGGCCATAAATGCCATCAACCACTCATGTCACTATTCACATCAATCAATGATGACAAGCATCACTTCACTCAAAGTGATGTGACTTTCATCACTTGATTGACTAGTGATTTGACGCTAGATGTGACTTGTGGGCCGCATTTAAATTCGCAATGCGAGTGCACCCGCAAACACTCCCGGGCTCGGGTTCGCTAATTCCGAATTAACGAATTTTCTGTTGCGATGAAATTAAATCTAATTTAATTAAATAACTTTGCCTATCAAAATTACTATTCACGTCGCTTGCGAATTAATTCTAAATTAACTCGTTCGCCCGAATTAAAATATAATTTCAATTCTGCGTCGAAATCCAATTTCGTATAATATATCGAATATATTATTTTATCGATTAATTCCAAATTAATCGTTCTCTCTCTTTAATTAATATTGTATCCCAAATAAAATATCTCTGTAATTAATCCTAGATTAATTTTCTCTCTCTTATAATTAATCCCAGATTGATAAAGTGTGAGTCATATGTCATCGGTGAATCTTCGGGAAGCGACCCATGAGATCCTCGATATATTGGTAGTAAATCCGATCGTTGGACTATCCGAACACGAACGTACCTAATACTATGTTTTTACCGATTTACAAGACATGGTTGGCTTCTAGCAAAGCACCGTGCCTACCCAATTCTCCAGAAATATTCTTATAGGAATATGTGATCTATATCAGGCTTATCATACATAGTATTGCATATTTCGATCCAGTATCTGATGTCACGTGCAAGGCCTGGGGCTGGAATTGTGTATGCCCCGTACGAAGCAAATATCGGATCTCTGGTAACTAGTCACTATAATCGGATAAACATGACCTAGTCATAATATCCCGATAACTGCAGCATATAATGGCACCAGTTCTGTATCCTACGTGATCATCATCTCCACTATGACTGGGGTGATACTTCTATCTCGACATCACACCCAATACACTACGAATATCTATATACCCAGAAGAGACGTACACAGAACCTGTTAAAGCCTTGGACGACAAAAACCAAAGTATATTGATTGTCGCAAGTATTAGCGGTGCATGTCTCAGGTTAAGACCAAATACACCTACTGTGATTCGGAATTCAATAGACACATAGTCATACTACCAATGGAATTCTGAGGGGTCTATCCAGAGCGAATCTGTTTCCGTACCATCGGTAAACACAACCTCCTATTACACTTGCATTAGTATCCAATACCCAAATATATGAGAACTATGACGTTATGCTCCCACAACGCGCACAAGTGTAATACTAGTCTTTTACGCATTATCGATATCCAATCTCGATAATACTCTGACTATGGATATTTAATGATTAAACCTTCTTGGATTGAAAATGTCTCATATCATCTCAATTCGGAACTAATCATATGGACCTTTTATCATTTATATATCTTGGTAATCAAATTACAAATGATAAAATAGCAATTTCGTTTGTCACATAGTTAATTTGTACAACAACACCATGATCTGTACAAATAGTGATGTTATAGGTCATAACTGTCCAACATGTGGAACAGAGTGGTAGTTGGGTAGAGGGTTTCTGTGTGTGTTGGGTTGTTCTTTTTATGGGTCAGGTATTTTATGAGCGTCAATGAGGTTTTGGATCTAATGCCTAAGGCGGGTGCAGTTGTCAGTTTCATGGCTTTTTCTCTGATGGAAATGACAGTATAGGCTTAGGTCGAGGTGGGGCGGCATAGGGTTTGGAAGTGGTTTAAGCTCTAAGGGTTCTAGGAGTCCTTGCCTCTTCACCTTTTCGAACACCTTTGAAAAGGGTTTACCAAGATTGGAGAATCGCTTATTTGCGATGGCAGCGACCTCAGCAGGAGCGGGCATGGTCCCTGAAGGCCCCCCAATGGTCCTTCTATTCAGGCCATAGATTTTTATGTTCTCTGCTTCTTCTTCCCCAGTCTCCCTCAACTTTCGAAAGTCGCTAATCATGGAGGTCATCCTCCTCAACTTGTTATAAATTGAGGGCTTGGTGCCCTTAATGATCATTTTGATCTGGTTCTTCTCTGAGGGCCGAGTCTGTATTTTCAAAAGGTGGCTTCTCCAGCGATCTACATAATCCTTAAAGTTCTCCTTCGGCTTCTGTTTGGTATTCTCCAAGTCACGGTGCGACAGGTCAATCTCTAAATCCGTGACATAGTGATTCAGAAAGGCCTCTACTATTGCCCCTCAATCATCCTTGACCTTTTTCTCCATGCCGTGATACAGTACTACGGGCGCCCCTCCAGTGACATCCCAAACATCTTATGAACCTGACGCTTCGACAGACCCACTGAACTCCTCACGGAAACATACTATCGGAGATGGACCCTCAGATCCCTGTTTCCGTTGAACTTGGCTATGTCAGGCATCTTGAACTGGGAAGGCAGTTGCTCTTCGAAAGTCATCACCTCGTAGTCTAACAAATCTTCATGCTTACCCTTCAGCTTGCGGGTAACTGACTCTACCTGATCCCTGAGTTTTACAGTTCTGCTTGAGACCCTGCTACCCTTTCTACAGAGTACTCAACCATGTCTCTTGCTACTTAATAACCATGATGGAAACATATATGTGAATACTCGTAAAAGCATGGTGGAATCATACTTACAACGATCGGCTGTTGCGACGCGTGGAATAAAAAAAAACTTCAAGCATTTCCCTCCAATGTTCTCGGCAGTGGTCTTTTTGTTCTCCTTCAAATTCGGTCATGGTCCTCCATTGATGCTCCAAGCTCCAAGCTTTAACAATGGTGATTCCATGCTCATAAGTTAGTTCCCTATCACCTTAGGATGACCCTTCATGTGCTAGCATAGGAAAAATTGCCACAAATTTTCCTTTCCTTCATCTTCATTCACGGAAATTGCAGGAATTTAATGAAGAAAATGGCCCAAGGCTATGAGGTTGGGGAGAGGAAAGAGAGAAGAAAAGGTGTTGGTTGGTTTGTGTATCTAATACACTTAAATTGATTTTCCAAAAATCAATAATAAATATATACCAAAATTTTGTAAAAGGCTTTCAAAAAGTCTACAAAAATCTGAAACCAAAATGGCCATAAATGCCATCAACCACTCATGTCACTATTCACATTAATCAATGATGACAAGCATCACTTCACTCAAAGTGATGTGACTTCCATCACTTGATTGACTAGTGATTTGACACTAGATGTGACTTGTGGGCCGCACTTAAATTCGCAATGCGAGTGCACTCGCAAACACTCCGGGCTCAAGTTCGCTAATTCCGAATTAACGAATTTTCTGTTGCGATGAAATTAAATCTAATTTAATTAAATAACTTTGCCTAGCAAAATTACTATTCACGTCTCTTGCGAATTAATTCTAAATTAACTCGTTCGCCCGAATTAAAATCTAATTTCAATTCCGCGTCGAAATCCAATTTCGTATAATATATCGAATATATTATTTTATCGATTAATTCCAAATTAATCTTTCTCTCTCTTTAATTAATATTTTATCCCAGATAAAATATCTCCTTAATTAATCCTAGATTAATTTTCTCTCTCTTATAATTAATCCCAGATTAATAAAGTGCGAGTCATACGTCATCGGTGAATCTTCGGGAAGAGACCAATGAGATCCCCGGATATGTTGGCAGTAAATCCGGTCGTCAGACTATCCGAACACGTACGTACCTAGTACTACGTTTATAAAGATTTAAATGACATGGTTGGCTTCTAGCAAAGCACCGTGCCTACCCAATTCTCCAGAAATATTCTTACTAGAATATGTGATCTATATTAGGCGTAGTATACGTAGTATTGTGTATTTTAATCCAGCATCAGATGTCACGTACAAGGCTTGGGGCTGCAATTATGTATGCCCCGTACAAAGCACATATCGGATCTCTGGTAACTAGTCTCTATAATCGAATAATCATGACCTAGTCATATTATCCCGATGACTGCAGTACATAAGAGCACCCGTTTCGTATCCTACGTGACCATCATCTCCATTATGACTGGAGTGATACTTCTGTCTTGACATCACACCCAATACACTACGATTCTCAATATACCCAGAAGAGGCGTACACAGAACCTGTTAAAGCCTTCGACGACCAAAACCAAAGTATATTGATTGTCGCAAGTATTAGCGATGCAAGTCTTAGGTTAAGACCAAATACAACTACCGTGATTCAGACTTCCATAGACACATAGTCATACTACCAATGGAATTCCGAGGGGTTTATCCAGAGCGAAGCTGTTTCCGTACCATCGGTAAACACAACCTCCTATTACACTTGCATGAGTATCCAATACCCAAATATATGAGAACTATGCCGTTATGCTCCCACAACGCGCACAAGTGTAATAATAGTCTTTTACGCATTATCGATGTCCAATCTCGATGACACTCTGACTAGGGATTTTTAATGATTAAACCTTCGTGGATTGATATTGTCTCATATTATCTCAAACCGGAACTAATCATATGGACTTTTTATCATTTATATATCTTGGTAATCTAATTACAAATGATAAAAGAGCAATTTCCTTTGTCACATAGTTAATTTGTACAACAACACCATGATCTGTATAAATAGTGATGTTATAGGTCATAACTGTCCAACATGTGGAACAGAGTGGTAGTTGGGTAGAGGGTTTATGTGTGTGTTGGGTTGTTCTTTTTCTGGCTCGGGTATTTTATGAGCTTCAATGAGGTTTTGGATCTCATGCCTAAGGCGGGTGCAGTTGTCAGTTACATGGCTTTTTCTCTGATGGAAGTGACAGTATAGGCTTAGGTCGAGGTGGGGTGGCACAGGGTTTGGAAGTGGTTTTGGCTCTAAGGGTTCTAGGAGTCCTTGCCTCTTCACCTTTGAAAAAGGTCAACCAAGATTGGAGAATCGTATGTTTCCGATGGCAGCGACCTCAGCAGGAGAGGGCATGGTCCCTGAAGGCCCCCCAATTGTCCTTCTATTAAGGCCATAGAACTTTCTGTTCTCGGCTTCTTCTTCCTCAGTCTCCCTCAACTTTCGAAAGTCACTAATCATGGAGGTCATCCTCCTCAGCTTGTTATAAATTGAGGGCTTGGTGCCCTTAATGATCATCTTGATCTGGTCTTTCTCTGAGGGCCGAGTCTACATTTTCAAAAGATGGCTTCTCCAGAGATCTACATATTCCTTAAAGCTCTCCTCCGGCTTCTGTTTGGTATTCTCCAAGTCACGGAGCGACAAGTCAATCTCCAAATTCGTGACATACTGATACAGAAATGCCTCTGCTAATGCCCTCCAATCATCCTTGACATTTCTCTCCAGGCCGAGATACCATACTACGGTCACCCCCTTCAGTGACATCCTGAACATCTTATAAACCGGACGCATCGACAGACCCATTGAACTCATCACAGAAACATACTATCGGAGATGGACCCTCGGATCTCTGTTTTCGTTGAACTTGGCTATGTCATGCATCTTGAACTGGGAAGGCAGCTGCTCTTCGAAAGTCATCACCTCGTAGTCTAACAAATCTTCATGCTTACCCTTCAGCTTGCAGGTAACTGACTCTATCTGATCCTTGAGTTTTTACAGTTCTGCCCGAGACCCGGCTACCATTTCTACGGCTTACTCAGCCATGTCTCTTGGGACTTAATAACCATGATGGAAATATATATGTGAATACTCGTAAAAGCATGGCAGAATCATACTTACATCGATCGGCTTTTGCGACGCGAGGAACAATAAAAAACTTCAAGCATTTCCCTCCCATGTTCTCGGCAGTGGGCTTTTTGTTCTCCTTCAAATTTGGTCATGGTCCTCCATTGATGCTCCAAGATCCAAGCTTTAACAATGGTGATTCCATGCTCATAAGTTAGTTCCCTATCACCTTAGGATGACCCTTCATGTGCTAGCATAGGAAAAACTGCCACAAATTTTCCTTTCCTTCATCTTCATTCACTGTAATTGTAGGAATTTAGTGAAGAAAATGGCCCAAGGCCGAGAGGTTGGGGAGAGGAAAGAGAGAAGAATAGGTGTTGGTTGGTTTATGTATCTAATACACTTAAATTGATTTTCCAAAAATCAATAAAAAACATATACCAAAATTTTGTAAAAGGCTTTCAAAAAGTCTACAAAAATTTGGAACCAAATCGGCCATAAATTCTATCAACCACTTATGTCACTATTCACATCAATCAATGATGACAAGCATCACTTCACTCAAAGTGATGTGACTTCCATCACTTGATTGACTAGTGATTTGACGCTAGATTTGACTTGTGGGCCGCACTTAAATTCGAAATGTGAGTGCACCTGCAAACACTCCCGGGCTCGGGTTCGCTAATTCTGAATTATTGAATTTTCTGCTGCGATGAAATTAAATTAAATAACTTTGCCTAGCAAAATTTCTATTCACATCGCTTGCGAATTAATTCTAAATTAACTCGTTCGCCTGAATTAAAATCTAATTTCAATTCCTCGTCGAAATCCAATTTCGTATAATATATCGAATATATTATTTTATCGATTAATTCCAAATTAATCGTTCTCTCTCTTTAATTAATATTTTATCCCAGATAAAATATCTCTGTAATTAATCCTAGATTAATTTTCTCTTTCTTATAATTAATCCCAGATAAATAAAGTGCGAGTCATATGTCATCGGTGAATCTTCGGGAAGCGACCCATGAGATCCCCGGATATGTTGGCATTAAATCCGGTCGTCAGACTATCCGAACACGTACGTACCTAGTACTACGTTTATACCGATTGAAAAGACATGGTTGGATTCTAGAAAAGCACCGTGCCTACCCAATTCTCCAGAAATATTCTTACTAGAATATGTGATCTATATCAGGCGTACTATATGTAGTATTGCGTATTTCGATCCAGCATCCGATGTCACGTGCAAGGCCTAGGGCTACAATTGTGTATGCCCCGTACAAAGCACATATCGGATCTCTGGTAACTAGTCTCTATAATCGAATAATCATGACCTAATCATATTATCCCGATAACTGCAGTACATAAGAGCACCAGTTCCGTATCCTACGTGACCATCATCTCCATTATGACTGGAGTGATACTTATGTCTTGACATCACACCCAATACACTATGATTCTCAATATACCTAGAAGAGGCATACACAGAACCTGTTAAAGCCCTGGATGACCAAAACCAAAGTATATTGATTGTCGCAAGTATTAGCGGTGCAAGTCTCAGGTTAAGACCAAATACACCTACTGTGATTCGGACTTCCATAGACACATAGTCATACTACCAATGGAATTCTGAGGGGTCTATCCAGAGCGAAGCTGTTTTCGTACCATCGGTATACACAACCTCCTATTACACTTGCATGAGTATCCAATACCCAAATATATGAGAACTATGTCGTTATGGTCCCACAACGCGCACAAGTGTAATACTAGTCTTTTACACATTATCGCAGTCCAATCTCGATAATACTCTGACTAGGGATATTTAATGATTAAACCTTCATGGATTGATAATGTCTCATATCATCTCAATCTGGAACTAATCATATGGACTTTTTATCATTTATATATCTTGGTAATCTAATTACAAATGATAAAAGAGCAATTTCCTTTGTCACATAGTTAATTTGTACAACAACACCATGATCTGTACAAATAGTGATGTTATAGGTCATAACTGTCCAACAATCTCCCACTTAGCCTATAGCCAATCACTCAAGTGTCCTACACCCGAACTATGTACGGTTCACTCAAATTTCTACTGAGTAAAAGCTTTCGTCAGCAGATTTGCATAATTATCATCTGAAGTGATTTATTCGATCATCACATCGCCACGATGTATGATCCGAACGAATGAGATGAAATTGAAGTATATATTTGGATCGTTGATGAGACCATTAATTATTTAGCCTGTGTTGTAGCCTATCTCAGTTGCTAACAGAACTAGTTCTAATCTGATTATGATTATTATCAACCCAAATGGCTTCTATTGATGCCTCAGCTGCAGCAATATTCCACTTTTGTTGTTTATTTGGTAACAATATCTTGCTTGGAAGATTTCCAGCTCACTGTTCCGTTATTCAAACTGTATAGTACCATTCTTACGACTTATAGTCGTTATTATCGGTTTGGAAACTTGCAACAGTGAACCTAGTCACTTCAAGTTCTCATTCTCCATAGTATAAGACAGCATCCTTAGTTCATCTAAGATATTTAGGGATGTTTTTATCATCAATCCAGTGACTATCACTTGGATTGGCCTGATTGTGACTATATATGCTCAAAATGTATGTGACACCAGGTCGCGTACATTTATTTTAATGTACGATTTCTCGAGAGAGTACGAACAACTTTTAGATCTGTCCCAGTAGATCTTTATTCCTAGAACAAAGGTTGTCTCTCCCAAGAATTCTACGGAGAATTTTTCTTGAAGCCAAGCTTTCACCGATTGTTTTATGGGAATATCATTTCCAAGAAATGATATGTCATCATTATTTAGGACAGTCATTGTCAGTGAGCTCCCACTAACCTCCTTATATACACAAGAATCATTTTTGTTTTGAACTAAATCATATACCATTATGATTACATCAAAAAGACAATTCCAAGAACGCAATGCTTGCTTCAATCCATCTATGGATCGAATAACCTTCAAACCTTGTTTGCTTGTTTTGGTACGACAAAACCGCCAGGATGTTGTAAACATCCTCCAAAAGGTTTCCGTTTAAGGAAAGCATTTTTGGCGTTCAGCTGCCATATTTCATAAATGAAATATGCAGCATGAGCAAGCATTATCCAAATGGATTTAACCATCGCAACGAGTAAAAGGTTTCGTCGTAATCGACACAATGTTGATAACGATACCTTTTCGCTACAAGCCCAGCTTAGTACGTTGGTATGTTGTCTTCCATGTATGTCTTCCTTGAAGACTCATTTAGTACCAATAGGCACAATGCCTTCCGGTACAACAACTAGTATCCAAACTTGGTTGGTATATATGGAATCCATTTCGGACATTATGGCACTTTGCCATAATAGGGAGTCGATACCTTGTATCACTTCCTCATATGTCATCAGTTCGTGTCCCTCAATAAGATTGACATCTTTACGAGGTGAGATCAGAAACCTATACCCCAGGTTGTTTTATGACTCTCTCCAACTTACGCGGTTCTTGTGTATTCGAAGATTATTGGTATAGTTTCATCCTTGATGAACTATTTGTGTTCCATTAAGGAATCTGTGCCAAGAGCGGTATTACTTCGATTTCATCGAGTTTTACTTTCCTCCCACTTACCACTGCATATAGGTATTCCTCTTAGGAAAACCGCATGGCGAGCAACAATTACATTGTTCTCATGTGAGATGTATAAGTACTATATTTTGGTTTCCCTAGGATAACCTACAATTAGACACTTATCCAATTTGGGTTCTAGTTTGGTATCATCCAAACTTATGCCTAGCATTCCCAAATCTTCAGGAATGAGAAACCCGATTTCTTTCCTGTTCATATCTAATATAAAGTCTGTCAAACAGATTTTATGGAATCTTATTCAAAATAAGTTTTGCACTGTTTATGCGTATCCATTGAAGGAAATGGTAACTCAGAGCGACTCATGATTCATGTCCAACAAAATTTGGTTTCTCCGTTCAGACACACCGTCAAACTGACGTGTTCCGAGAGGAGTCCTTATTGAAATAATACTATACTCTTTCAAGTATTTGAGAAACTTATTGCTTAAGTATTTTCCATCATGGTCTAACCATGATGGTTTAATACTTTAGCCGATCTGTCTGTTTACTTCGTGTCGAAACTCTTTGAATTCATCAAAAGTTTCCGATCCGTGTTTCAAAAGAAACACATAACCATAACGCGATGCCACATCCGTAAAGGTCACGAAACATTCATTTCCACATCTAGCCTAGCTAGATATGGTCCCACTTACGTCACTATGAACGAGGGCTAACAGATCGGTGGCACTTATCCTTTTACCAAGTAAAAGGTGTTATAGGCACTTTGCCTAATAAACTAGATTCGTAGACTTTATTTGATTAGAATCAAATTTGTCCTAGTACCCACTCTTCAAAAGTGTGGATATACGGGTCTTGTTTAATTGTGTCCCAGACAACAATGCCACATATAAGTCTCATCTGATCAAATCAGTTTGAGCTATTTGTTTGTCCTAGTTATATGTTTGAGATTTATTTATATTCAAAATATAAATATTGTTATTCACATCTAATGTGTTTATCTCAATATCATCTTTATAAAATAAAACACTTTAGTGTTCTAGAATATAAAGGTATATCCGCAACAGATTATACTCTGATATAGAGATAATGTTTCTAGTCAAACTAGTTACATTGTAACAGTTTCCTAATTTAAGTACATACCCGAAGGGTAGTTCCTAAACTTAGGTCTCTACGGTCAAAACAGCGACTCTTGTCCCATTTCCGATCCGCAGATTGATCTCCACTAAAGTCAGTATCCTGCTTATCAGTAGATTATGCACATCAGTACATATTTTTATGTACCACACTTAGTATCTAAAATCCAATTTTAATACTAGTAGTGAACATATTTATGACAAACATATTTGAAGTCAGAGCCTTGCACCGTCTTCAATTCCTTCATGTCTGCCTTGTCCATACGGCAGTCACGCTTCCGTGTCCCCGTTTGCCACAATTTAGGCAGACATATTGGGATATGTCTTTTGTCTTCCTAGAAGACTATAATGATTTTGCCTTTGCCCCTTTTCCACACTCCAGAAGCCTTTGGCCAAGCCTAGGCCTTCTAGAATGTTGAAGTAAGATGCGTCTTGCGCTTCTTGCCATATTGCAAACTTTGGCTTTGTCTCCTTGAGTATAGCCATTAACTCTCCAAGAGTTTACTATTGCAATTTTATTACTTCTAAGATCTAAGAATAGATCTATGAAGATCCTTCAATTTCAATATCATACTATAAGGATCTAATCCTTAGTTCTGATTAAGAAATTAAGGAGTCTATTTGGCAAGCTTATTGGATTAAGCACTAAAGTTATCATCACATGAATATTCCAAATATCATGTTCTACTATTTGCTTAAATTCAGGCTTAGGCCCAAGATGTTATTTTATCAAATAAATTAACTTTTTAGTTTTCAGGACTATCCTGAAGTTTTATTCCCAATTTGAAAATTATAAGTCGTTTAAAAACATGTTTCACCTAGGATTATGTTTTAAATAGTAATCTTTCAATTATCTTGATTCTAATAGTCCAACTATTTAATCAACGATTTTAGGTACTATTTATTATAATGATTACTATAGTCTAACTATATAATCAACTATAATTTAATAGATTAAATTCAATTATATTGATGACTATAATCCAATTATAAAATCAACTATTAATTGAAATTGTTTGAATACAGTCCAACTGTTTAATTTAAAACAACGATTAAATATTAGTCCAACTAATATATTAATTTATATGACGAAAAATTGAAATGAGCGCGTATGGCAAGTAACTAAACGAATATTGCAAATTTAATACTTGCCTCCCACTATTTTTCGGCGAGCCTCTAACCCTCTGTTGAGTACTCGGGAAACCTTGTTTCCTAGTGGGCTAGGATCCCGTTAAATAACACACAATCTTGACTTTGGCCAACAAATTGTATGATAATTAACTAGGTAGATCTCTAAGATCAATTGGATCCCATCCAATTCCTAGATCCAGTAGGTGGACATCCAAGTCCGAAACATATATCTTATATATGTCAATATATACAATATATTCCCTGACCTTTTTCCTCTGAATCAACTAAGCCTTGGCTTTGGCACAACAAACTTAGTGATCCCAATTAAGCGGAACCCATTGACCATGGAAAACTTCGTAATCAATGTCGATAGACAAGAAGTGATCTTGACTTTGGCCAACAAATCACAACTTGGACAAGACACCGATATGGAACAAAGCCTTCATGATTCAAACACATCGACGGACAAAGGTCTTGACTTTGGCCAACAAACCAGTGCCAGTCTTGGATCTTGAGTAAGAATCACTCAATGGAAGGAAAAACGCTTAATATGTTGTGAAGGTTTTTCGCGTAATTGGCAACCAATTAATTATCTTTGTTAAGGTCTCATCATCATACAACCTTAAACATGCATTCTAAACACATAATAAGGCGCGTATAAATAAAATAATAATGATATACGGATTGATACTTAACACATTGTTCCTAGAACAAATCTCTCACTTTCCTCTCTCCCGCTAGTACAAGTATTACTTCTACCCGATTACATAACACTTCTAAAGAAACCTCATTTACATTGAGGGGAATAAGTGATAAGAGAAATACAAAGAGTAAGGAGGTAATAGGCTGGACACGCAGGTCCAATTTAATAAATTCTAAATTTATTACAACAATTTCCAAAATTGCCCTCACCCATCTAATATCCATCCGATATACATTATTCATACATCGCATCCATGTATTCACACAAGCATGTTATCAATCAATCTAATTCAATTAATTAATCTGATAATTAATGACCATCCAATGTTCAAACAACGATTTGATTTTGCGCGAGTCAAACTCATTTTACGAATAAGTACTCAAAGTACGAATTCTCGAATTATATTAAACTACAACATTAAATCCAATTTAATTTGTATTTAATACTAATTCTATATTAATTCTAAATTAAATAATACACTTTATTAATGATCCTTTATCAACTTAGATTCTAAATCTAATCTTTGCAGGTCTCAAAGCCCAATTAACATCCAATGTCAATTTAATTAAAGTCCAATGGGCTTTTAATTAATTTCTAAGGAATGGACTTTTGGTCAATATGGGTCAAACCCAAATACCAAAGCCCATTTAAGGAATCACCCTTATTTTCCAAGAAACCAATTTAGGCCCAATTAAAATTAAAGGTCTATGAAGTCATAATTGGACTTTATGGATATGGTTTTGGGCCCAATTGGATCCAACCAATTAGCCTAAACCAAACTTGGCCCAAATAAGCCAATTAAGCCCAATTACAACTTTACAAGCCCAATTCCAAATTTGGCCCAATTAATTAAATTACCAAAATTCCAAATTTCATAATTTAAATTAACCAAAGTGTATACCATAATTAATTAACCAAATTAACATTTCCAAAATACTAATTCACTCAATTAATTATGCTCTTTATCATCAACACATGTCCAACACATTTGAATCAAAAAATCACATCATTTTCATGCTTCAAAGTCTCGGCATTATGGGGATTTCTTTGTCTGATTCGGTTTTAATCCAATTAAATCCTAAATCAACATTACTCAATGTTTTCCAACTCATCAAATGATCAAAAACACAAAAAAATACCATGACTTTTAGGGCACAAAGTATTCGGCCAAGCCAAACTAATTGGGGAAAATTTATCCAATCCAATTTTCATCAAATTGACAATGCATAACACTATGTTATCAAAATTTAAGCATATCCAAACAATCAATTTCACTCAACATGCTCAAATCAATTTTGCCCAATTTTACCCTAATTCATTTCAAGCTCAAAATGGCTCTGATACCATTGTTGGGTTTTTATTAAGTCCCAAGATCGATTTCAAGCAATGAAACATATATGTGAATACTCGTAAAAGCATGGCAGAATCATACTTACAACGATCGGCTTTTGCGACGCGAGGAACAACAAAAAACTTCAAGCTTTTCCCTACAAGGTTCTCGGCAGTGGGCTTTTTGTTCTCCTTCAAATTCGGTCATGGTCCTCCATTGATGCTCCAAGCTCCAAGCTTTAACAATGGTGATTCCATGCTCATAAGTGAGTTCCCTATCACCTTAGGATGACCCTTCATGTACTAGCATAGGAAAAATTGCCACAAATTTTCCTTTCCTTCATCTTCATTCACGGAAATTGCAGGAATTTAGTGAAGAAAATGGCCCAAGGCCGAGAGGTTGGGGAGAGGAAAGAGAGAAGAAAAGGTGTTGGTTGGTTTGTGTATCTAATACACTTAAATTGATTTTCCAAAAATCAATAATAAACATATACCAAAATTTTGTAAAAGGCTTTCAAAAAGTCTACAAAAATTTAGAACCAAATCGGCCATAAATTCCATCAACCACTCATGTCATTATTCACATCAATCAATGATGACAAGCATCACTTCACTCAAAGTGATATGACTTCCATCACCTGATTGACTAGTGATTTGATGCTAGATGTGACTTGTGGGCCGCACTTAAATTCGCAATGCGAGTGCGCCCGCAAACACTCCCGGGCTCGGGTTCGTTAATTCCGAATTAACGAATTTTCTACTGCGACGAAATTAAATATAATTTAATTAAATAACTTTGCCTAGAAAAATTACTATTCACGTCCCTTGCGAATTAATTCTAAATTAACTCGTTCGTCCGAATTAAAATCTAATTTCAATTCCGCGTCGAAATCCAATTTCGTATAATATATCGAATATATTATTTTATTGATTAATTCCAAATTAATCATTCTCTATCTTTAATTAATATTTTATCCCAGATAAAATATCTCCGTAATTAATCCCAGATTAATTCTCTCTCTCTTATAATTAATCCCAGATTAATAAAGTGCGAGTCATACGTCATTGGTGAATCTTCGGGAAGTGACCCATGAGATCCCCGGATATGTTGGCAGTAAATCCGGTCGTCGGTCTATCCGAACACGTACGTACCTAGTACTACGTTTATACTGATTTACAAGACATGGTCGGCTTCTAGCAAAGCACCGTGCCTACCCAATTCTCCAGAAATATTCTTACTGGAATATGAGATCTATATCAAGTGTAGTATACGTAGTATTGCGTATTTCGATCCAGCATCGGATGTCATGTGTAAGGCCTGGGGCTGGAATTGTGTCTTCCCTGTACGAAGCACATATCGGATGTCTGGTAACTAGTCTCTATAATCGGATAATCATGACCTAGTCATATTATCCCAATGACTGCAGTACATAAGAGCACCAGTTCCGTATCCTACGTGACCATCATCTCCACTATAACTGGAGTGATACTTTCGTCTTGACATCACACCCAATACACTACGATTCTCAATATACCCAGAAGAGGCGTACACAGAACCTGTTAAAGCCCTGGACGACCAAAACCAAAGTATATTGATTGTCGCAAGTATTAGCGGTGCAAGTCTCAGGTTAAGACCAAATACATCTACCCTGATTCGGACTTCCATAGACACATAGTCATACTACCAATGGAATTCCGAGGGGTCTATCCAAAGCGAAGCTGTTTCCGTACCATCGATAAACACAACCTCTTATTACACTTGCATGAGTCTCCTAGACCCAAATATATGAGAACTATGACATTATGCTCCCGCAACGCGCACAAGTGTAATACTAGTCTTTTACGCATTATCGATGTCCAATCTCGATAATACTCTGACTAGGGATATTTAATGATTAAACCTTCGTGGATTGATACTGTCTCATATCATCTCAATCCGGAACTAATCATATGGACCTTCATCATTTATACATCTTGGTAATCTAATTACAAATGATGAAATAGCAATTTCCTTTGTCACATAGTTAATTTGTACAACAACACCATGATCTGTACAAATAGTGATGTTATTGGCAATAACTATCCAACAATGTCATCATCAAAAACAGAGATCTCATTACTCACCCTATTAGGAGGCTCCTCAGGCCTGACATTCTCATTATTTTATGTTCCCCTTGCGGAATGTACTGCCAAAATTGGTCACGGCGGTGGTCAAAGCGTGCAACTGCTTAGTAATCTTGGTGATGTTGGTCTCCAACTGATCCATGCATGAACCCTCATTATCTGACTCACTCATGTTTTCTAACTGTTTTTTGATGAGTCTTTCTTCTTCCCTAACCCAACGGATATCTTTGATGGTTGTTGAAACTATGAGTTAGCATGATGCGTGTATGCGTACGATGCATGAGATATATAAGATGCATGTGGTTATCAAAACAGAATATATCCTTCCGACCTTATTTCTCTCACACTCGTGGTTAGTCTATTTTTATCCTAGGTATGGCTTATTTTATGCATCGATGTGGGGTATATAAAATTGTTATCTCTTATGCTACGGGGCGAACCTTGGTCACTTCAGTCCCTTTTCATCAGTAACAGACAAAGACCGCCCATTTACAATATTGACTAAGCCTATTATGGGGATCGTGCCATTGTCTAGAAATGATGAATTGGGCCTTAGGTAATCGCGGTCATGGGGATGGACTTGGAGGTATCCAAAAGTATTCAAATATGTCGTAACAAGGCGTATCCTTCTTGGATGAAAGCCAGTGTGGATATCGGACTCATGCTTCTGGAATATTTGGATTATAATTGGACTTTCTAAGCCCATCAAGGTTTTCATACAAGTTGGCCCATTATCATTTCAAAGCATTCAATCATATTATCACGAGGTGCAAACTTGTCCCAGTTGAAAAGGCCCAACAGGTTTACACTTTTGCAATAAGGTGGCTAAATAAGTTCAAATGATAGGGGGCCCAAACACAAAGTGGCCCATTGTTATTTTGAAAATTTTTGGCCCAATCATCATAAGATAAAAACTCATCCCAGTTTAAATGCCATAACAAGTTCGTATTCTTATGATGAGAAGTCCAAAAGGATCCAAATGATAATGGTCCAAAACACAAGCATAAAGGGTAGCTTCTATAGGACATGCAACTATGGTTCATATGTGGGCTTACAAGGGTATGGATAAAGGCTTCCACTGGTGAAGGGATGCCCACAACTAGGTCTCCCCACTCAAGAGTTTGATCGACCAAGTGAGCGTACCATTTTTTATACCCTAAGGTACGTGCCAACGGGTGATGATCATCACATGACGATCCGCCGCCTTGTGTGAAAGCGACTTCACGATACATGATGCCATCGGGGTAAAAAGGGGTATGCAAGATATATGAGACTTGGGAAACTAAAGCAAAAACCACAGATTTTACAAGGCATTATTTTGGGGCCGATTCTCTATCCCCAGTAGAGTCGCCAGACTGTAAGCACATAGATGGGTGACGCTGTCTGGGCTCGCGGCCCGTAGGGAGTACAGAGCAGACCGTGGGGGACTAAACCGGAGAATGAAGGAATCGCCACCCAGTGTGACCTGGGAAATGATTTAAGGTCGCACTCACCCCTCGCAAGGGAAGACCTCAAAACGTTGGGTTCAGAATGGTCCCTTACTTATGCCAGTTGTAATGAACAGGTTTACACAATGATATAACCAAGTCTTATGTAGCACATGCAAGATAATTGAAATAACATACAAGTTTGCACAACCATAAACATAAATGAAAATGAATGCGAATGCATAATTCCACAAGTATATTAAATGAGGAAGTACGGTAATGTAAATTATAATAACAGTAAGAGCGTTAATAATAAATACATAATGTTCAATAAATAACTGAAGAGACAAAAGTGCATAAAATGTTAAGAAAGAGTATGTCCAGTGTGTGCATTCGTGTAGCATTCGTAAACGCGTTCGAACGGAATGAGGGAGAATGCATAGTGAGACAGAATGCATGCATTCGAGTAGCATCCGGGAACGCGTTCGAACAAGATAAGGTAGAAATGGAATCTATAATAACATAAACACATGCGTGAATGTTTCCCGAGCGGTACGTGGAGTTGTATCCCAAGTATAGATCGCACTACAGTCCATTCAGATTCAGCTACGGAATTTATGTATGGGTTTCCATCCGATATACCACAAGAGGAAACACTCAATCATTGACACAATGCAAACATGAAAGTAAACGTGAAGTGATGCGGTAAGACATGAGCATGAATAAGAGCGGAATAATAAAGCAAGATGAATACATAAAAAGACAAAAGGTGGAGATAAATAAAGGAACATCAAAAGAAAAATAAATTACGAAATAAAAGAAATGAGATGCGACCAAGAGACTTGGCCGATCTTAGTGTGGGATCTCGCATGCCCGGTTGGACATATTTCACGTCTAACTAAGCATGCAGCGTCCAGGACTACAAAATAATATGGTAAAGGGTGCCTTCAGGCATTTCCCATAAAGGGGGTGACCTTTAATCCAATGTAAGTAGTCATGCGCACTAACGAATAACGATAAATAAATAAATAACGGAACAACAACAAAAAAAGTAAAAACGGAATAAGAGAAAGAAGATGCGACCAAGAGACTTGGCCGACATATATATAGGACCTCACATGCCCAGTTGGATGTATTTCAAGTCCAACCAAGCAATTCGCGTCCGGTGCAGCAAAATATCATGGTAAAGGGTGCCTTCAGGCTTTTCCCGCAAAGGGGTGACCTTTAATCCAATGTAAGTAGCCATGCGCACGAACAAATAACAATAAATAAATAAATAATGGATCAACAAAAGAAAAGTAAATAATAGAATAAAGGAAAGGAGATGCGACCAAGAGACTTGGCCGATCTTAGTGTGAGATCTCTCATGCTCGGCTGGACGTATTTCACGTCCAACCAAGCATGCCATGTCCGGGATAGCAAAACGAATATTAAAGTGAGGGCCCTCAGGTATTAACTTTTAAATCGCTTCTCAGAAGTGCGTTAAGACGTCGCCGGAAGGGTTAATGTTTCACTGTTTTTCTGGTTCGCTGGTTCAACACTTTTTTCCATTATCTCGCTGTTTTCTCTGTTTTTGCTACTATTTTCGGGCTTGCTTTTGGACTGGTTTTGTCTTGATTTATTGGGTGTTTTTGTGTTGGTTTGTGGACTATTTAAGGACGGTTTGGTTCATGGTTTTGTAGGGTTTTGTGGGTTAATTTTCGGTTGGTGATTGGCGTCGGTTTGTGGGCAGTTTGTAGATGTTTTTGTGTCGATCAGTGGCTCAGCTTTGTCGATGGCGTGGGTATGTGGCCTCTGTGTGTTTGGTTGTTTTTGTTTCACGTGTAGGGCTGCATGTGTTCTTTGTGTCGGTTGAGTGGTGAGAGAATGAGAGAGAGGGGAAGTGTATGGTCTGAAGAAGAGAGAGAGAGTCGAGTATGTGGTCTGTGTGCTTGTGTTTTTGTGAAAGGCCGAGGGACGTGTGTGTGTTATCGTTAGTGGGTTGTGTATGTCTTTGTGGTGTGACTCTCTCTAGAGTTTGTGTGTGTTTTGTTTTATTTTTTCGGTTATGGGGCTGCTTGTGGCTTTATTTGCTCGGTGAGGGTGTTGCTTGTTTTCGTGAAGGAAGAAAGTGAGCCGAGAGCTGTTTGTGGCGTGAAGAGTTTGTTTTTGTGTGAATATCTGAAAAAAAAAGGTGTCTTTGCTTGATCGGTGTAAGGGCAGTTGGGTTTGTTTTGTTAATGAGAGTCGAGTATGGAGAGAGATGGGAGAAGAGAGAATATGAGGGAAGAGAGAGGCTATTTGTTTAGGGTTTTGTCGTGTGTGTTTTTGGTTATTTTTTTATTAATTGTCGTGAGTTGTTGGGAAGAATGAGAGAAGATGAGGGAAGAAAGAGGCTATTTGTTTAGGGTTTGTCATGTGTGTTTGTTGTGTGTGTCACGGCTTTAGGGTTTTGTGTGATGATGCCGAGTGAGAGGGAAGAGAGAGAGGTGGAGAGGTGAGAGAGTGATAGCTTATGTTTTTCTTGTTTTTGGTTTTTTTTTTTGTTAATCACCGTGAGTTGTTGGGAATAAGGAGAGAAGCTTAGGGTTTGGATATGTTATCTTTTATAGTTGCAAGCTATGGTTTTTTATGTGTTAGGGTTTCTTGGTTGTGCTAGGGTTTCTTCTTATTATTTGTGTGTGTGTTCCACCCCTCTTATCTTAGTCAAGATTTTCCTTCCAAATTTAAGGGATCCAATCTTGGCTAATTTGGAAGGGGATTAGAATAGATTTGGTACATGTTTTGCATGTGATTTTATTATTTTGGATTGGGCTTGGGCGTGTGGGCTTAAGGGGTTGCATGGATTGCATGGGTTTTGGATGGGTTGCATGGCTTGGATGAATATGCTTTCATTGATTGTGGAGGTTTTGGGCCGAGGTAAATATTTAAAATAGAAATTGACTAAGCGAACCCGAGGCTAAACAAGTGAGTTTAAATCTGACGAGGGATTAATTTTTGAATTTTCCCTTCCGACATCCGTTTCCCGCGACTTCCACGACTTATCAGGTAGTGCCTCCGTACGAGGTTTATCATTGGGCTTCATGCAAAAATAGAGTGTCTACAGTATCCTCGTTAAGTCAAGTTTGAAATTATTTATATATTATAATTAAGGGAGATTAATCTAAATATTAGTAATAAAAGCTATACCTTTTACCCGAGCAGGGGGAAGTTACCTCATCATTACTTAAAAGTAAAGACTAAAAAGTAAAGAAATAAAAGTACTATTCTGTAAAAGTAAATTGCTGAAAGTAAAGAAAACAAAGGGCGAATGCGGAAATTAATTACTGAAAACTGTAAATAAACAAACAAGATACAATCCTCTAGTATTCTTAAGGAATTACATAGAAGAAACCATGAATTCAAATCTGAAATTTCGGCCTGAATTTATAGAAAACATTTGCCTCGCTCGTCGCAACGCGCCGTGAATTGCGGCGTAGAAATCGAATCTTGTGACACATGTCCTGGCAGCGCCGGTAGCTGAATGATTATGCTGACGTGGCGATGATGTGGCGATGTTGATGGTGACACATGTCTGGCGCACGTTAGCGGCGCATTTTAGCAAGCAGCGCACGTTAGCACGATACATTTTAGCAAACTTCTCTGATTGTGACTCGTGTTCCGGCGCACATTAGCAGACTCCGGTGCACATTAGCGGTCGCGACGCCCAAATGATAATTTTTCCTTTTTTTGTCTTTTTTGACTATTTTGGCCCCGAATCACCTCGAGAGAGTCCTGAAACTTTATTTATCTATAAAATAACACAAAACACATCAAAATATTCATAAAACTCAAGAAACTATACAAAATATCAGGTCAAATGAGTGGGAAATAGTGATATATTTACCACTCATCACCCCTAGACCTTGGTTCCAGGGTCAGGTAGTAGCATGGATCAGCACTACCGGCTATGGTTTAGTGGCTTGAGGGACGGCGATACGTAACGCCTCAAGACCACCAGTTTCAGGAACATGAGTGGCATGTTTTGAGGGACGGTGATACGTAACGCCCCAAAGTCATGGTTTTGCATTCCTGGCTCCAAATAGGCGTATGAGGGTACAGCGATACATAACGCCCTCATACGTCAAGTTTTTCAGACACATATCAGTTTTCAGACTTCAGATTTCCAGAGAACAGTTTTCAAAGATCAGATTTTAGAAACGGTTTTTAGAAAGTAGTTTTCAGAGAGGTTAAGTTTTATAAAAGAGACTTTCAGATCGAATTTTTCATAAAAGAGTTTTCATATAAAGATATTTCTGAAGACTTTGTTTAGAACCAAAAGCTTTTATATCAGTTTTTCAGTTTTTTTTCCACTCACTTAGATCATACGACGATCTAACCTTCACTTCTAGTTTTCTGTGGTTACAGGTAATCTCGGAGGACGAGCACGGGAGTATGGATACTGATGCAGTCACTAGGGTTTGGAGTCCACCAGTCGAAGTCAGAAGAGTGAGAGTCCAGTCGGAGTCAGTCAGAAGTCATGTATTAGTCTTGAGTAATGTGAAAGTCATTGTAAACAAATGTTATTAAGTTTACAATCATAATTACTGAGTTGTATTTCATGTTGATGAGTTGGGCGATAGTCCCATGTGTAAGATTTTAATTAAGAAAAGAGTATTATCTTTGTTCGTGATTAGAGAGTCAGAGGCGTATGGGGTTAGTACGATCTATCTCATGCCGGTAGCATCTCCCAGATCGGGGATGTTACAAAGATGGTATCAGAGCATGGTCTAGGGAGTCAGTGACTACAGTGGGAGAGTGTTGGGTTCTTGTATTCGCAGTATGTCCGAGATACCCATATACGAGGCACTACCTCTCTAGTATCTGATCCTCGAGTACGTCTTCAAAGTTCTATAGACAGGTTAGTAAGCCTTCTCAGACTACTCGAATAGTATTCCTTATGGGAACAACGACATTCTAGATTCACGTTAAGAATTTTCCTGAAGTTATTCTGATCTATTATCAGAGGTACAAATGAGGTATGAAACCAGACAATAAGATTCTAAGAAAGTTTATCCAGAGAGTGGGAAGGAAAAGCGATAAGAAGTAAAGAAATATGCATAATTAGTTAACCAGCTAGAGATGAGAAAAAGTAAGGAGACACTGAGAAATAGTAAAGTTCAAGGATACCTACCCAGGAAAATAGGAAAATAAAGAGAAAGCTAGAAAGAAAAGTATAAAGGGATAGATAGATGATCAAATGAACATGTAGTAAGGGTTCACGCAATTAGAGTTAATAAGAAGTAAGATGCAGAAACAGATAAATAAGGATGCTTAAGCAATCAGAGTAAGAAGAAATAGAGATATTGAATCAAATCGATAAAGAAATACCAGAATCTATAGTAATAAATAGAATAGTAAGGGGCCCGAGTAAGTATTAAAGTGCCCAGTAGACGTAAGAATTCCTTTCCTTTTCAGAAATTTCTTTAAATAGATTTAAAAGCCTCAGGTGCCCTATATAGACAGTGAATTCCCCAAGTAACTAAGAATAGAAAGAAAGATAAAAGAAGCAAGAGATCGAGACTAGTCTAGGGAATTTCCACAGACGAGAGATGTCAAAAGGATTTACAGAACCCCAGATACCCAAACCCAGACTCAGGCCCACAAGTAGGCAAATAAAGGTCATAAGTAGAAACGATTAATTACCTTATTCAAGCGATCCGATGTAGACACGACCCTAAGCTATCTATTTTTCAACCACTTAGTCATACCAGTTAGAGAAGCCATCCTGACAGAGCCTACCTCATACCTACCCTACATGAAAAATATACTCTATCAGGACACAAAGTACCAGAACAAAGATACCGAAACTCATCGAGATATAAGATGGTTGCCCTCGTCCCTACCAAAATAGATATAATAACAGTAAGAGAGCCCGATAAGAGTTTACTCTAAGAACAGAGAAAGAAAACCATGGAAGGATAGATCACTCAGAAGAGAAAGGTTGGTGGAAGTAAAGGAAAGAACCTAGTATAGCCCAAAGATTTAAGACAAGACAGCGCGAGGTCTACAAGACTAGTAGGAGTCCACAAGATAGACTAAATGCTGTAGAATCCACAGATAAGCCCAAGTCAGTAGAAATCTGTATAAGTATACAAGAATAGACCCGAGAGATTGGAGATATTTTGGAAATGATAAGAGTACCAGTATGGACATCAGAATAGAGTGCCCAAGTTGGAATTTATAGCAAGGACAAAAAGCGGGGATCTAAGAAGTAGTTAGGAGGATATACCACTGTGAGTCTCAGTAGCAAGGCGTAGAGCAAAGAAATAGGATATGCAAATAGTAAGAGGAACGTGAGAAGCAACAAGGAAATTTAGGGCTTTCGGGCACGAAGATAACGTAACGAGAAGATAGTGGTGTGGAGAATTGATGATAGTTGTGTGGCCTCAAGGCATAGAGTAGTTGGTTAGGTTCCTGCAGAACGGATAACAACCCTTACTTCTAGAAATTACGATTCCAATAGGTATATAGATATTTAACCAGACCATCACCGAGCTTGAGTGTTAAACAGAATGTGTATCCATGGATTCCTACAGAATGTATATGCTCACTCCTCAACTTAAAGCTTAGTAAAGATAAGGATCAGTGAAGAAGAGCAATTGACAGATTAAATGAGTGGTGAGATGATTAGGCAGCCAAATCGATAAGTTCAAAGAAAATTAGATGAGAAACATGAGATAGAATAGTAGAGAGCCATAATAAGATAAGCTAAGTCTGGTAGCCACAGTTGAATTAAGGAACCCTAAAAGAAGTGAAGAATTAGAAGCACGAAAAGACTAGGGAGAATAATTCTGAAGAATATAGCAAACAACTTATGATAGAGTTTCATAGTATTGAAAAGCGAAGATTAGGAAAAGAGTAGACTCGAACCAAAAACTTAGTAGAAATGTTTTAATTAACCAAAGTTGATGGAGTTTCCAGAATAGTAAAGATATATGGAGTTCAAGGAACTAAGATGATCACCAAAGTCAAGAAAAGAGCAAAGCTTGGTAAGAAAGAATAATATATGGAGTATAGTAGGAGTTTGACAGAGTATGAACCTTATGGAGGTTCACAATAAGGGGTGATATCACCGATAATTAGAAAATGAATTAGTAGTAAAGTTGGAAAATTAATTCAGATAGTTCCTAATAGTAGTACCCTAGTCAGGAAGCCAACACCAAACATGTAAACAATAGAGTCATAAGTTAATAGATTAGCAGCATAAGTAACCACATCACGTATAGCTAGTGAGAACACCATCACATGAAGACTCCAGGATAATCCCCACCCTCTCAACCCTCATTAAACGACAGTAATAAAGATAGATTTTAAAGTTTGCCTCAAGATATCCTCAGAATTGAGTCAATGCGTGGTGAAAAGAAACTGAAACATAAGGATTTTAGTTACAGTACCAGAACAAAATAGAAAAATGAATAGCTCTAAGTGAGGGATCTATAAGAGGAGTTATTATATAAGGCAAGGAGAAGAGAAAATACTAGTTAAGCAGTGTCAATGATGTAAAGAGAACAAAATTAAACATAACTAGAGACATGTGAGAGATTACATCCTTCGAATAAAGAAATAGCGGCATAGACCAGACAAGTCATAAGTGTATGATAGAGTAAAAATGAGATAAAAAGGTCAACAAATAAACAGTTGGAAATGAATCTGTTGAAATAATAATAGAAGAATGAAACAACAAAGGTTTCTTAGTATAAGTTTAAACCATGGATATGAGATGGTTTAGCATATTTTAGCAAAGTACATAAGAATATTAGCTTTAGCCAGTATCAAACTGCCAATGCCGATGTTAATAGCTGAAAATGTGGTTTAGGCACCAGAGTGCATATAATTAAGTCTGAATCTATAGCTAATTAAGGATAACTACTAGAAAACTACCCATAATAAATATTTTGAGTACCAGTGTCATTGGTAGACAACATCAGCAAGCTAGGAAGCCCTAAGCCCCCATAGAAAAGCAGAAAGATTGGAACTTGAAGAGAGAAGCTCATAAGCAGTTGAAGTTTGACAAGGAAATATAGAAAGTTAAGTAGCTAAGTGATGAGAAAGAATATGAAGACCAAGTTGGAAAAGTGGAGCAAATGAGTGTTGAGTACAAGTATGGAGACATCAGTATTTTTAGTAAGAGTCAGATGTACCAGCTACTAAGAACATGATTAAGTCAAGTGATTGTTGAGCATAACTAAATATCTAGAAGAAGAGATTTCCCGGGGTTAAGTGAATGTTTAGCACAGTTAGAGGTCCAAAAATAAGGTGGATAAAAATACTCAGTGAAGATCTTGTAAAGCAAGAACTTAAGGAATTTTCACTGAAGCCATAAACTCTGTAATATCCTAACTGAGTATGGCAAAAGGTCCGAGACATAAGTTAGATATTAAGAAAGATGAAAAATAACATATACATACTAGTCAGATGGAAAATGAACAGCCGAGCCGAGATCTTCGTTGTTAAGTTGAAAAGCATTCCCGATGACACATTATAGTTACAGTAAAGTAGATGTTCACACCAAGAAGTTAGTGTACAGCTCTAATTATAACTTCCAAGCCATGACATTCTAGGTTCAGTATGATCGTCACATTACCCGGTGGTATATTGGAGCACTCATAAATCATTGAGGAATGATATAATACAGTGGGAAAAAATGAGATGGGTGTGTAGTCAGTCTAAGTCTGTGAGTTATAAGGATCCCATAAATCATGTGATCTAAGATAAGATTCCAAGTTTCAAGAGGATTCGATGACAAATCTTATTTAAGGGGGGAGAATTTGTAACGACCGGTGGTCCATACTATGTTGATTGTAGTACTGTTACATCACGGGACAAGAGTTACGTGATAAAAAAATTAATTATGTTCGAGCGTATATGCATTCATAGAACGACTTTATGGATAAACGGTAAATTCTTCAAAACTTCGATGCGAAGTTCTACGATGTTTCATTCCGGATAGCCCATGATATTTGGGCCATAACTTTCTTATTCAAACACTAATTTTTATGAATTTTATATCACTAGAAAGATGAGATCGAGATCTATAACTTTTGCGTTGAATGTTTTTCCAAATTCAAACCAGAAATAGGCTAAAAATGCAGATCACAATTTCGGATGAATAGTACCCAAGGGAATTCTAGTAATTTCTACAAGTTTCTTAAAAATTCTACATTTTTCTTTTTTTAAAATGGCCAAGTATTTAAGGGTAGCACTATTCATAAAATCCCAATAAATTCAAGCAAAAAGAAGAAGAAGAAAACGTGAATGGAGGAAGAGAAGAAGAAGGAAAAGAAAAAAGAAAGAAAATAAGAAAAGAAGAAGAAGAAGAAGAAGAAGAAGAAGAAGAAGAAGAAGAAGAAGAGTATAGTATATTTGATATGACGATAATAATAACATGTTTGGGGTTCCATTTGATGAGAATATATGCACGGAAGTTGATTTTGATATGAGTTGTTCCAACTTTAAAAGAAACCCTAAGTGTTGAGCTAGTAGGGATTATGAGATTGGAAGATTAAAATTGGATTATGAAGTGTGCTTATTGAAGTTTGAAAAGTTGTGGGGACTAATGGTGTTGATATGTGAAATGTTTAAAACAAGTTAAGCATGAGAGAGTTGGTTTTAGGCCTAAAACTAGCCTTGTGTCGCGACGCCACGCACTTTGCGTCATGACGCGTTCTGGAAACAGGCCCCAGATTCGTTTCTGTCTTATTCGCATCGCGACGTGCGTGTATGTGCGTCACAACGCGAACCAAAACTCAGCCCTCTGTTTTGAGTTTCTCCAGGCCGTGTCGCGACGCGTGTGTCCTGGCGTCGCGACGCACATCCATTTTCCAAGGCATAATTTTTACCAATCCAGTGACGATTAGGGATTTTAGAGGCCACCCAAAAGACTTTTTATCATCCTTTTTATACGCTTAAATCACCAAGAGTTAATTGAAAAACCCTTGTAGCGATAATAGTTTCGAAATGAATTTTACGATATATGTATTCTAACTAAGTTAACCATTAAAGATATCACAGGAATCACATATCCTTTATCCTTTCTGTGCAGTGATGTTACGCCAGCCGAATTCCAAACCAGTGAGTGGACACTTTCTCTTTTACTTGATTCTCATGTCAAATTTACTATTTTTCTTTTAGGGTGTTAGCCAATTTCTTTATCAGTTACAGTTTATTCAGCATTAATAAAGATGATTTAGAAAACAAATGTTTTTAAAATATGATTTTTATGTTTTTCGGGGCATGGGGGAAAAACCCACCCCAGTATGTAACTTGATACAGTTTCGAATTGATAGACAGAGAACATGTGCACATGTAGAGGACTGGGGGGACGACGATACGTAACGTCCCCTGATTCTAGTTCAGAGCTAGGGAAGTTGATACGTAATGCCCCTAGACCCTGGTTTCAGGGTCAGGTAGTAGCATGGATCAGCAGTACCGGTGTAGGAAACGCTTTCTGTTAGACAATTATGACCCATAGCATCACTATTTGTAAAGAACATGGTGTTCTTGTACAAATTAACTATGTGACAAAGGAAATTACTCTTTTATCATTTTGTAATTGGATTACTTGGATATATAAATGATAAAAGTCCATATGATTAGTACCAGATTAATAAGATATGAGAAAGTATTAATCCACGAAAGGTTTAATCATTAAATATCCCTAGTCGTAGTATTATCGAGACTGGACATCGATAATGCGGAATAGACTAGTATTACACTTGTGCGCGTTATGGAAGCTTAACGGCTCTCATATATTTAAGTATTGGATACTTATGCAAGTGTGATAGGAGGTTCAGTTAGCCGTTGGACCGGGAACAGCTTCGCTCTGGATAGACCCATCAGAATCTCATTGGTAGTATGACTATGTGTCTATGGGAATCCGAATCAGGGTAGGTGTATGTGGTTTTAACCTGATACTTGCATTGCTAATACTTGCGAAAATTAGTATACTTTGGTTTTGGTCGTTTGGAGCTTTAACAGGTTCTGTGTACGCCTCTTCTGGGTATACTGAGAATCGTAGTGTATTGGGTGTGATGTCAAGATGGAAGTATCACTTCAGTCATATGGAGAAGATGATCACGCAGGGATACAGAACTAGTACTCTCAAATGCTGACTCTATCGGGATAGTATGACTAGGTCATGATTATCCGATTAAAGAGACTAGTTGTTGATGATCTGATATATGCTTCATACGGGGCACACACAATTCCAGCCATAGGCCTAGCATGTGACATCTTATACTGGATCGTATTACGCAATACATAGTATACTACGCCTGATACATATTATATATATTCCATGTTGAATATATTTCTGGAGAATTTGGTAGGCATGGTGCTTTGCTAGAAGCCAACTATGTCTTGTAAATCGGTAAGAACGTGGTACCGGGTACGCACATGTCGGATAGTTCGACAACCGTATTTACTGCCAACATATCCAGGGATCTCTTGGGTCGCTTCCCAAAGATTCACCGATGACATTTGACTCGAGCAGAATTAATCTGGGATTAATTATGAGAGAGAAAATTAATCTGGGATTAATTACGGTAAGAATTAATCTGGGATTAATTATGAGAGAAATAATTAATCTGGGATTAATTACGTCCAGAATTTATCTGGGATTAAATTCTTCTGACTCTTTTGTTTCATATCTGCCTGGTTTAGGAAAAAATACTTATACTAAGAATGGGTGTTTGCTATAAATGTGCTCGCATGACATGTAATACTCGTTGTCGTTCTTTAGGAATGATATCTGATAACCGTGAAGATAAGATTAAATTCATTAGGGATGGCTTGAGTAAGGAGTCTTTGGATGACATATCTAAGACTCTTGAGACGCATCCCAGTGGATATGTATATCATGAAATTCGTATGTTATATGCACAATTCCGAAAAGAAAGACAACAGTTAAGTCTCGGGAATCTGACATTAAAAGACCCTGTTTGCCAATTTATAAGAAAATTGGATGGGAAGCTTGTCCATGACGCATAGGCGTCATTCAAGCCGTTATTTTATTGTAAATATTATTATCTCTTTGTCTTTTCCTAATAATTGTGATTTGTTTTGTTTTTTACTTTTATTTTCTCCGACAGGAATCAGACTTTTTGACCTTTCATGATTTATTATTTTGCTACTAATCGTCCTTTGGAAGATACTAGGGCTATTATTACTAACCCTTTTCATGTACTATAAATTCAACTCATCATTGCACTTTTGAAGGCATCCAGAGCTGAGAAAAACATACATAAAATGGAAGCTACTTCAAGAAGACGAGTTGAAAACATCTGTGTGTTTTCCGGTATTAGTGTTGGTACTAAGCCACAATACATAGAGGCTGCACAAGAATGGGTCGAGTCATAGTTGAGAAGAATATGCATTTAGTATATGGCGGTGGCAATCTTGGACTAATGGGGATCGTTTCAAAGGCTGTACAGGAAGGAGGCAGTCAAGTCTTGGGAATCATCCTAAAACCTTTGGCGGAGGCGAATCTGATAGGATCATCAAACGGAGAGGAACTAATTGTACTAGGTATGTCTGAGCGACTGGTGGAAATGATTAAAAGTGCTGATGCTTTTATTACTTTGCCATGAGGGTTGGGCACGTTGGAGGAAATTTTTACAATACTATCTTGGGCGAACTTGAACATACACTAGAAACCGATTGGACTATTTAACGCTGATGGATTTTATGATTTTCTTTATGTATTTCTTGATGGTGCCCAGAGAAATGGGTTCGTGTCAAAACCTTTAAAAGAACTCCTTTTCACTGCCAGAGCTGCCCCAGATTTAATTGACCAAATCTTAGCCTTTCAACCACAAATTGACCCTATCATTTCCAAGATAAAATGGTCCGATGATGATCGTGGTAAGAAACGTCGGATAAATCTGGATCTTAACCTTTAATTTTTCCCTTTTAGATGTAGAATTTCAGCTAACCATGTACGATTTTCTAAACTCTTCTTCTACTGTTTAAGACATTGGGGACAATGTCTCATTTAGGTTTGGGGGAGGGGAATAGTTAATTTGTATCTTGTATTGTTTTGTTTTAGCCAAAAATTTTGAAAAATTCAAAAAAAAAATTTGAGAAATTTTACAAAAATTATAAAAATATTTTGCATTTTTTTTTTTTGTGTTTTTAATTTGATTAATCAGGTGAAATTGGTGTGAGATAGCTGTGTAAGGAGTTTCCACTCCTGAGACGTATCTCAACCTATTTCGGAAGAAGTTAATTTTTGTTTATTTCCTTGTGAACTATTTAATTTGTGAATTCTCCTTAAAACTGATTAAAATGTATCTTCATATGCTCAGTTGACAGATATTATCAATATGCATGGTAACATACAGACATGAGATGTAATTGAAAAGTTTGTAATATTCAGTGCTCTAGTTTAAATTGAGGAAGCACCTAAAAAAACGATGAGATAAAAAAAAAGGTCCTAGATCCGAGTTATTAAGTTTGTAAGGGTGTTTTAACACCTAGTGCCCTAAAACCAACTGGTTTGGGAGTCACTGGCCCAACACTCGTTACATGGATCGAAGATGTTGCAAATATATATATATATATATCGAAAATCTGAGTAATTAAGTCTGTAGGGGTGTCTTAACACCTAGTGCCCTAAAGCCAACTGGTTTGGGAGTCACTGACCCAAAGCTCGCTACATAGATGGAAGATATTGCATATAAATAAAAAATAGAAAAAAAATCAGAAAAATCAGAAAAATATTCTATTGCTAAAAAAGGTGTGAATTCTGATAAAACTTTAGGACAAAAATATTACTTTCTTCTCAACTGCACTTGTGACTATTGTGGGCAAAATGAGTTGATTAATATTTTGTTGGCTGTGTATATGAAGAATGGTAAAAAATAATCGGAGAATTCACTTATTCAGTAATCTAGAAAGATGAAAACAATTATTAACTTGGATAAGAAGTTTCACCTGTTTAGTCACTAACTTCTTTATTCTCTTTTCTCTTGTCTTTTTGCTTTTGTGTGCATTAGTTTTACTATATTTTTACTTTTATCAAATATTTGTGGGTATCGTTGCTGTAAGCCCTCATGAGACTACAACTCGTCCACTGGGGACACCTAGGGGTTTAAAGGCCTGTTGCATATGCTAAATGCAACTGTGATCCCCACGAAATTGGCTTAGTTTAATTTTAATTGTTTCTTGTATTTTATTTTGTTGTTTTTCTCGAGGACTAGCAAAATATTAGGTTTGGGGGTGTGATGAACGGAAAATATATCAATATTTACCGCCCATTTTACTTAATATTTTATTTAGTTTCTCGGGTTTGATGTGTTTTAGTTTAGTTTGTAGATAAAATAATATTGGGACTCAATGGAATCATTTAGGATGAAATGTGGGTCAAATAAGGGCAAAAATTGGACTTGACATATTAATTTTGGAGATTGGAAACTTGAAAGGGCGTTCTAACGAAGTACAGTTTAGGAAATCCCAATTTTGTGTAATTATCGTATTTGGGGCATAACTTTTTACTCTGATATTGGATTCAGCTGATTCAATTTCTAGATTAAAGAATACTCAAAGATCTACAACTTTGAAGAATAAAATAATTTCGAATTATGAAGATTTCATGACTGAAATTGATGAATCATTCGTACATGTGTTATGCGTAATTATTAAAGTCATTTTCAAAGCAAAAAATAAATAAATAAATAAATAATAAAAATAGTCAAACTTCCACCAAAAATGATAGCAATTAGTGGAGGATTTGGTGGAGCAATTAGTGGAGTAATTAATAATGGATTTGGTGGAGCAATTAATAAAGGATTTGCTGGAGCATTTAGTAATGGATTTGGTGGAGGCAAAACTTTGCCTATAAATACCAAGCCATTTCATTTGTAAATTCATACCTTCTTCTATGTAATTCCTTAAGAATACTAAGAAGATTGTATCTTGCTTATTTATTTACAGCTTTCAGTAATTAATTTCCACTTTTGCACTTTATTTTCTTTACTTTTCAGTCTTTACTTTCTGCAATTTATTTTTACGCACAGTACTTTCTTTTCTTTACTTTTCAGCAATTTACTTTTCAGTAATGAGGAGGTAACTCCCCATTGCTGGGGTAAAAGGTAAAACTTTTATTACTAATATTTAGATTAATCTCCCTTAATTATAATATATAAACTAGTTAAAACCTGACTTAATGAGGATACCGCCATATTGGTCGGTTGGTAATTATTTAAACTGGTTTTAACCTGACTAAATTGGATACCGCCTGATTGGTCGGTTGGTAATTAATTATTAATTTGACTTAATCTGGATACCGTCTATATGGTTGGTTGGTATTTATCATGCAAAGTTAATATATTATATTAAGGGAGATATCTAAAATAAAAGTAATAAAAGTGGATCATTTTACCTCAGCATTTTCTTTTATTGTACTTTTACTTTATTTACCTTCCGACATTTACTTTTCAGCATTTACTTTTCCGCATTTACTTTTCAGTATTTACTTTATGTCTTTTATTTTATTTAAGCTTTTCTTAGTCTTAGATATGTGTCGTAACTAAGCCCATTATCTGAGGTTGTGATGAATTCCAATATCACCGGTTTATAAGGGGTTAATTTACAGTTTGGGTAATATAAAAGTTTATTTATTGAGTCTTAAGCTTAATGCTTCTTGTTAACTGGCCATTAGTAAGATTGATTTGGTAAACTTAAAATGAACTTGGAAAAGGGATTTTAAGTTTAAACCCTAGACTCAATAGCCCACGATCTTCCTTGAGGATAGATAACCCTTTAATAGATTTCCTTACAGGATATGAATATACCTGTCGGGAGGGGGTAGCCATAATTGGAACTTAATCTTAATGAATTCAGGTAACTTTGTTGACATAGGAATATAATTAATTAAGTTACACTGGGTATTTGTATCAGACCATCGGAAGAGGCTTTTGCATAATTTCGTGTTCCAGGTTAATAAACCAATATATTACACAAACGTAAAATAACCACTTCATCTTTAAAAAGATTTTGGAAGGATTCACAACCCTGGATAGTTTCTTAATATTGAATTTCACTTAATTTACTTTCGAGCCATTTTATTTACTTGTTTTAATTTTAACATCACCACTCAATCAAACAATCAATCCATTAGATACTCGTAAACATTTGGCTTCGTAAATTAATAGTTAAGGTATTAAGTCCTCGTGGGATCGATACTTTTTATACTACTTGAATGATACATGCGCTTGCGTTATACGCGTATGATTACGCACCGGTCAGTGTTTTGTGGAACTAGCTCTGTAACTAAACCAAAATTTGTTGAGGCTATAAAAGAATTAGGTAAAGGTATGGCTGAAAGAAACATGCACTTTGTATATGGTGGTGGTGACCGGCGTTGTCACACGCGTATAATGCAAGCACACGTATCGTTCAAGTAGTATAAAAAGTATCGATCACACGAGGACTTAATACCTAAGCTGTTAATTTGTGAAGTCAAATGTTTATAAGTATCTAAATGATTGGTTGTTTTGATTGGAATGGTGATTTTAAAATTTTAAAACAAGTAAATAAAATTGTGCGAAAGTAGAATTAGGAAAATTCAAATTTATAAAACTATCCAAGGTTGTGAATTCTTCCAATATCTTTTAAAAGTTGAAGTAGTTATTTCACGTTTGTGCAATATATTGGTTTACTAACCTGGAACACGAAAATATGTAAAAGCCTCTTCCGATGGTCAGTTACAAATACCCAGTGTCAATTAATCATATTCCTATGTCAACCAAGTTACCTGAATTCATTAAGATTAAGTTCCAATTATGGTTACCCCCGCCCGAAAGGTATATTCCTATCCTGTAAGAAAAATATTAAAGGGTTATCTATTCTTAAAGAAGATCGTGGGTTATTAAGTCTAGTGTCTTAAACCTAAAATCCATTTTCCAAGTTCATTTTAAGTTTACCAGTTCAATCTTATTAATGGTCAGTTAACAAGAAACATTAAGACTAAGGCTCAATAAATAAACCTTTATATCACCCAAACCATAAAACAACCCTTTATTAACCGGTGATAATGGAATTCATCACAACCCCAGATAATGGGCGTAGCTACGACACATATCTAAGGCTAATAAAATCTTAAATAAAACAAAAGACATAAAGTAAATGCTGGAAATTAAAAATGTAAAAGTACAATAAAAGAAAATACTGGGGTTAGAGGATCCATTTTTAATATTAAAAAATTAGAAATCTCACTTATTCTCAATGTTTACCGATTAATTAACTAGACCATAAAGGCGGTAATTTCGATGTCTCAATTAAATCCAACCGACTATATAGGCGGTAACAAGATTATTACCTAAACTGACTATATAGGCGGAAACTACGTCTGAAATGAAAAACCGACCATATGGGCGGTAAATAAGGTTATCACATAAACCAGCCATATAGACGGTAACTAATTAATCCAAATTTTAATTAAAATAAGGGAGATTAATCTAATTTATTATATTAAAAGTCTTACCTCTTCACCCCAGCAGAATGAGATTACCTGCTCATGCTGTAAAAGAAAACACAAAAAAATTTATTAATTAAATAAAAAGAAAATACAAGAAAACTTTAATAAATATACAAGACACTTTCCTTTAGGTTTTCATGGAGAAATTCCTCCAAAGAAAGCATAGAAAATGTACAAAGTTTAGCTTGGTATTTATAGGAAAATCTAAAGGCTTCCACCAATTTCTCCACCAATTGCTCCAGCAATTGCTCCACCAAACATGACACCAAACATGGCATCAAACATGACACCAAACATGGTACCAAACATGCAAGCATGTTTGGTGGAAGTTGATGAAAACCTGCCTGGAGCAAAGCCAAGCAAACCCCCAAAAGATTGTTACCCACGCAACCCATGTGAACCCCGTAGGAACAAAGCTTGTGAAACCCACAAAAGATTGTTATGAGCGCCAACTGATGAAAACCTGCATGGAACAAAGCCAGACAAAACCACAAGAGATTGTTATCCACACAACGTCTATGAACCCCGCATGAATAAAGCCTGTGAAACCCACAAAAGATTGAAACCCACAAAGCCTATCAAACACTGTAATAAAGCCCTTAGAGTAATAAGATGATGGCTTCCACGCCTTATGAGAATCATTACTCTTAAACGTTCCTAGTCATAGTTTTGTGAATAATCTGGGCATTCACAAAGCGGAGAGACTAGCATGATGATATGATCCGCCCTTAAGTAGGGCAGCTGATCTCATAGGCTACTAGTGGAGATTCATCCGCTTGGTGTATCACATGGATGCATGAGTTGCTCGTGTCCATCGAACTGACCGCCGAAAGTTTTCACATGGAGTGTTTATCCCATGTGTCTGTAAGAACTTTCATGTTTCGATTGTATAACTAGTCCTTAGACTTGAGGTCTTTACAATCTTATGTGTGGATCAAATAACTTTGACATTCTCCTTCCCCGGTTCAAAAGATCCGGTCATAAGGGTATGATTGGGTCATTTGTTGAAACACATGAAGTTTTTAAAGATACAACAGAGAATCGCCACTCTCTCGGATATTTTTTCTTATAAGAGTAGTATTCCAGTTCGCGGGTTGATATATGTGATCAGTGCTTGAGACTGTGGCAGCAGCGGAAGAATCATGTGAGATTCTTGGGTTAACACGATTCATGACACTATCAACATCATACATTTGACTATATGGGTAGACATTTTCCATACCGTAGGTCAAATGGTGGTTATACAGTGAGGTGAGAGACTGTATCATATGTAAATCGCATACAGAATGGGTATATATCGTTCCTTCTCATTTGGGGGCATTGACATGTTGCTAGATGTCAACCTTGGTCATTGAAATCGAACGACCATATGATCGGAGGATAATTTATGTTCGAATAAATTATCACGATTTATTTCATGTCCAACTTGAGGGGAATCCAAAAGGTCACACACAACAAAGTCGAAATCAATGGTTAACAGTGCACAGTACAAATTTAACAGCATATATGATTGCTGTAGGAATTGTTCATAAATGGTTCAATGTGTTTAATTATTGAACAGATCATTTATGAGGTTCCATAGTGGTTTAGGGATTGGTGAATGATGATAGAGGCACTTTGGGAATTGGAATAAATAAATAAAAATAAACATGAATAGTAATGTGAATAGTAAATATATTTTTTTATTTGTTATTTGTTTTGAATTCCAATTCGGCCCAAACTCTTATTATGGTTTTATAATCTCATTAAACCACTAAATTAAGATCCAATGGCTAAGATTAAATTAGTTTTTATCCCACATCGGATTCTTAATTAATTTTGTTGTCTTTGGAGCACCTATATAAACCCAAAGAATTCTTTACAAATTTTTGCACCAAACCTTTCATATCTTGGGTTTATATAAGTGAGCAACTCTAAAGTTTAAGAGTAAGCCATTGATTTTGAGGATCCTTAAGTCTAATTGACTAGAGGAACCTCGAGTTAAAAGTTTTGAGGTATTTGCCTAGGCTAGCACCAAGGGCAAAATACATGTGTACTCAAGGCGTAGTCTTGCCGTTGAGTTTTGGCTTTGGTGTGTGCACCTTTGGAGGCCACACACTTGGGTGGCTCTTTGGAACGTGGAAGATCTTGTTGAGTTCGAGAAAAGCTTGTAGATTGGAGGGAGGACTAGAGGAGTCTTCGGTTCAAGTAAGTCTTTTTTCTTTCTTTATTTTAATTAGAGTTCTTATGATAGTTAGCATGTTTAGGTTTATGTTTTTTTTTGCATGTTTTATGAGTTTTTATGCTTAGAATATATAGTAACATGCCTAGGCTTGTAGAAGAATCAAAACAAATGGGTCTTGGGCAAAGGGATAGCGGCATCATAATTTCTTCCTGATTTTCTGTTGCGCACTCGCGGCTACTTCCCAACAGTGGTATCAATGCGCCATTTTTGTTTTGATTAGTTCTCTCTCATTTGAACTCGAAATTTGGTGTGTAAAAGCGCGTTGGAAAGCTAACACCCTGAACTTAATTTTAGGTACACGTTTTGCATGATTTGGTTAAGATTTGAATTGTGAAATTACATGTAAAGTTCACGCATCTGTAAAAAACATGAATAGTAAATTTATTCGATTAAAATAAAATACAATATCATAATTAAATATTAATCAAAGTTATTTAATGCCTAAAATAATTCCAACATATTAAAACTCATATGCTTGATGATTCTATGTATGATTAGAATTGGCATGATTATTTTAGGGTGCAAGCATCTAGAGACTTTCTAAGGAAATAGAGAGTGTATTGCTTATCCCTTAGCTAAGTAATTATTCTGTGATGAACTTAGAGATTTATTACCTTTAAGGCTGATAGATATAAATCACTTGTTTATAATAAAAGACATTATAAAAGATACAAATGGGGTGGGACCAAGGCATTAATAAAACTTTCCAAACTAAAGTTAATTTAACCAAACGTATTACTAGAGTTAGATAATGATTTGGTATCTTCCTTCACTCACTACCTTTTTATAGCCAAAAGGAAAAGCTGTGAAGACATCTAGATAATCATTTACTCAAAGCTTACCTTAAAGCATATTTAAAGTGTTGGACTAATTTGGAGGATCTATTATTTATTCCTGTCACCAAGGCGATAAGAGCCTAAGAGATAAGGGTATTTAACAGAGTTCGCTCCACCCTCCCTCTGGGGAATTTTCAATGGAGGAATCCATTTTGACAGTTATTCACTTAAACTTGCTAAAATCCTCAATAATAATTTAAGTCTAAAGTTTTCCTCCCATTGTAAAGTATAGACCCAAAAGGCTTAAACTGTATTGGCAGGACTAGGCTTTACCAGACTGACCAATACCAATTTGTCCCTAAATCGTACTATTGACAATGGTTTGACTTTTCTGAGTCATAAGACGCATCGACCCTTAGGCGTGGTCTTATAACTTAGTGGCAAAGATTGGGTGTCCACAAGGACTAGCATAAGCTATGGCATGTTTTGCCCAACCCAATGATCAAGGAATTGTGATATATATCATAAATTGGTTAGGAACCTACCTAATTATCGTATTTTATAACGACCGGCCCAGTCGGAGTTATGAAATGATGATAATGGGATCCCTGCCCACAAGAAATCCATCATATTGGGGTTGATGTGATTTGCTTAAAATTTTAAAACAATTGAGTGGAGCAACTTCATAATATTAAAAGCCCATGTTATTATGAAACATTAATGAAAACATATTCCTAATTTTAACATTCTCTCTTAACAGGTGGATTAAAATATTTAACAAACATTCAAATGAAAAACAGAGTATCACTTCGTTCCATCCTTGATGAGCATAAGCTCAAAGGGGACAACTACAATGACTGGTTTAGAAACCTTAAAATTGTCTTACGACAAGAAAAGATTTTCTATGTTCTTGAAAGACCATTTCCCCATGAACCAGTAGAAGATGCTAACTAAAATACATTTGATGTTTGGAATAAACATGTCGATGATGATAAGAAAGCAGTTTGCATAATGCTTGGCTCTATGTCGGACGAACTTCAGAAAGCTCACAAATATATGGATGCTCAAACCACAATCTTTCACTTGAAGGAGTTGTATGCAACTTCCGTTCATACCGTGAGATTCCAAGTGTCATGTGCCTTATTCTAGACAAGGTATAAGGAATGATCTGTTAGTGGACATGCGCTTAAAATGATTGGCCATATTGAAAATTTGGCCAACCTCGGGTTCATCATGGATCATGAGATAGGTCACGATCTAATTCTTCAGTCCTTACCAAAAGACTTCTCTAACTTTATTATGCAGTTTCATCTGTCTGATAAAGAAGCTACTTTAGCAGAATTGCATAATCTGATAAAGCAAGCAGAGAATGACTTGAAACCGGAGCTTAAAACCTCCGTCATGTTTATGGGTACGGACCTGAAGCCACGAGGCCCAAAGAAAAATAAGGGCAAGGCCAAGGCTCCAGATCACCTAAAGCCCAATGGTAAGGTGGAGAAGAAAAAGGGAAATGGGAAATGTTTCTTTTGTGGAAAGAATGGTCATTAGAAGAAAGACTGCAGATCCTTGAAAGCCAAGGAAGTAAGGGAGCCCAATTGGCCAAGAAGCTCAATGATTCAGGTATGTTGTATATGATTGAACTATATTCTCAAAACTCTGAACCTTCTACTTGGGTGCTTGACACATGTTGTGGGACTCACTTGTGTAACAATGTGCAGGGCCTGAGAAACAGTATGAGACTCCGTCATGGGGAGGTTGACTTACGCATGGGTAATGGAGCAAAATTGGCTGCATTGTGCGTGGGGACTTATTCATTAGTTTTGTCGAATGGTTTAGTTTTAGACTTAGATATTGTGTTTATGTACATTCTCTAGTAAGAACATCATTCAATTTCTTCTTTATGTAATAAAGGCTTTTCATGCCTAATAAGTTGTAATGAATGTTCTATTTATTTCAATGAATAAAATATAGAGATGGTATTTTGAATAATGGTATCTATGTCTTACAAACTAACAAAGAATGTTCAACCTCTAATATATACAACGTTAACTCGAATAATCTCAATGAATCACTTCTATGGCACAGTCGCTTAGGTCATATCAATGAAACAAGATTAACTAAGCTACATAAGGATGGGTATTTCAGACCCTTCAAATATGAACCTTATGGAACTTGTGAGTCTTGTTTACTTGGTAAAATGACCAAATTACCCTTCAAAGGTAAAGACAGCGTGCAGCGGAGACATTAAAACTCATACACTTTGATGTATGCGGACCAATGTCACTCACCGCTAGAGGTGGATTCTCCTACTTCATTACCTTTATCGATGATCACTCGCGATATGGGTATATGTACCTTATGCGGTACAAATCTGAAGCCTTTGAGAAATTCAAAGTCTTCAAAGCTGAAGTAGAAAACCAGCTTAATAAAAGTATTAAGTCACTAAGGTCTAACCGAGGTGGTGAATACTTAAGTGACGAATTTCAAGATTACTTGAGAGAAAATGATATCGTTTCCCAGTGGACTCCTCTCGAACTCCACAGCATAATGGGGTCTCCGAAAGGAGAAATCAGACATTATTAGATATGGTCCGATCAATGATGCCAGGCACGGATCTACCTCTTTCATTTTGGGGTCTTGCTTTAGAATTTGCAACACTACTACTAAACCAAGTTCCTCCCAAGACTGTTAGTCAAACACCATATGAGTTATGGTCTGGGAAACGTCCTAGTCTTAGTTATCTAAGAGTTTGGGGATGTTACGCATATGTTAAGCTCACACAAACTAACAAATTGGATGATAGGGCATTTAAATGTAAGTTTGTAGGATATGCCTTGAACTCAAGAGCATACGTGTTCTACGTCCCAAATGAACAAAGAACATTTGTCTCACGAAATGTTAAATTTCTAGAGAATGAATTCATTCTCAAGAAATATAGTGGGAGTAGACTTGACCTCGAAGAGGTACGAGAAGAACAAACTAACATAAAACTAAACCCCATGCCCCTCAAAATGGCAGCGACGGAACAACCACAAGGTTATGAACTTAGAAGGTCTGGTAGGGAAAGATATGAGCCTGAAAAATATGGTTTCCATATTGATGAGGAACATGATCAAGTCATTGATAATGATGATCCCACCAGTTATGATGAAGTAATGCGTGACATTGATTCAGTCAAGTGGCTTGAGGCCATGAAATCTGAAACAGACTCTATGTATCGAATCAAGTATTTGACTTGGTGGATGCACATGAATAGATAAAAACCCATAGGCTGCAAGTGGATTTACAAGCGTAAAACTGATGCAGAAGGCAACATCCAAACCTATAAGGCTAGGTTGGTGGCGAAAGGTTATAGACAAATCCAAGGAATTGACTATGACGAAACCTTCTCGCCTGTTGCAATGATAAAGTCCATTCGAATTTTACTGGCACTAGCTGCACACTTTGACAATGAGATTTGGCAGATGGATGTCAAAAAAACTTTCCTTAATGGGAACCTCGTAGAGGAAGTCTATATGACACAACCTGAGGGGTTTGCATCTAAGGATGATCATAATAAAATATGCAAGCTTAAACGATCCATTTATGGACTCAAGCAAGCCTCCAGAAGTTGGAATATATGATTTGACGAGACAATCAAAGAATTTGACTTCATCAAAAATGTAGATGAGCCTTGTGTTTACAG
Organism: Zanthoxylum bungeanum; assembly: GCA_019454045.1. NCBI lineage: Eukaryota > Viridiplantae > Streptophyta > Magnoliopsida > Sapindales > Rutaceae > Zanthoxylum > Zanthoxylum bungeanum. Next base: position 69,475 of record SKCR01031858.1, read on the forward strand.
GAAAAGTAGTAGGAGTGCTGTTATATTTCTTGTATTATATGTCGATGACATATTAATCATCGGGAATGATATTCCCATGATGCAAGCCACCAAGCAATGGTTATCTCAGAATTTCTCCATGAAAGATTTGGGAGAAACAGCCTACATCCTCGGCATTAAGATCTATCGTAATAGATCTAAGAGGTTGTTAGGACTTTCTCAATCTACATACATAGATAAAGTTTTGAAAAGATTCAAAATGGAAGATTCCAAAAGACGTAATTTGCCTACTTGTCATGGAATCAAATTATCTAAGGAGCAATATCCACATACTCCTTCAGATAGAGAGCGTATGAGTGTGATCCCTTATGCTTCAGCAATAGGATCGATCATGTACGCCATGCTATGTACAAGACCTGATGTCTCTTATGCTCTTAGCATAACGAGCAGGTATCAGGCAAATCCTGGTGAGCAACACTGGGCAGCTGTCAAAACAATCCTCAAATATCTGAGAAGATTTAAGGATGTGTTCTTGACATACGGAGATTGTTCTGAGATGAAAGTTATTGGTTACTGTGATGCGAGCTTTCAGACCGATAGGGATGATAGCAGATCGCAAACAAGATATCTGTTTACTTTGAATGGTGGTGTTGTCAGTTGGAAAAGCTCAATGCAGTCAACTACAGCGGACTCCACCACTGAAGTCAAGAATATTACAGCATCTGAGGCAGCTAAAGAAGCAGTCTAGATAAAGAAGTTCATCACGGAGCTGGAAGTGCTTCCCGCGATAAAGAATGGCATCACAATATACTGTGACAACACGGGTGCCATTGCTCAATCAAACGAACCAAGGTCCCACCAGAAATCCAAGCATGTACTCAAGCGATATCATCTCATCAGGGAGATTGTTGAGAGAAAATAAGTTATTATAGAGAAAATATCCACATAAGGTAATCTTGCAGAGTCTTTGACTACAGGGATGACTCAACAAAAGCATGATAGGCACACCCGAGAGTATGGTGTCCAGATTCATACTAGTTGGCTATAGTGAAAGTGGGAGATTGTTAGGGATATGCCCTATACCCAACTTGTGGATGGGCTATATGTATATGTATTTGTAATATTTTCATTAATTAATAAAATGGCAATCTTTATTATACGTGTCTTACATAACTTATATGAATCATCAAACACTGTAATAAAGCCATTGGAGTAATAAGATGATGGCTTCCATGCCTTATGAGAATCATTACTCTTAAACGTTCCTAGTCATAGTTTTGTGAATAATATTGGCATTCACAAAGCGGAGAGACTAGCATGATGATATGATCCGCCCTTAAGTGGGGTAGCCGATCTTATAGGCTACTAGCGGAGATCCGTCCGCTTGGTGTATCACATGGATGCATGAGTTGCTCGTGTCCATCGAACTAACCTCCGAAAGTTTTCACATGGAGTGTTTATCCCATGTGTCTGTGATAACTTTCATGTATCGATTGTATGACTAGTCCTTATACTTGAGGTCTTTAAAATCATATGTGTGGATCAAATAACTTTGACATTCTCCTTCCCCGGTTCAAAAGATCCGGTCATAAGGGTATGATTGGGTCATTTGTTGAAACACATGAAGTTTGTAAAGATACAATAGAGAACCGCCACTCTCTTGGATAATATTTTCTTATAAGACTAGTATTCCAGTTCGCGGGTTGATATGTGTGATCAGTGCTTGAGACTGTGGCCGCAGCGGAAGAATCATGTGAGATTCTTCTCTTAGCACGATTCATGACACTATCAACATCATACCTTTGACTATATGGGTAGACATTTTCCATACCCTAGGTCAAACGGTGGGGATACAGTGAGGCGAGGGACCGTATCATATGTAAATCGCATACAGAATGGGTATATATCTTTCCTTCTCATTTGGGGGCCTTGGCATGTTGTTAAATGTCAACCTTGGTCATTGAAATCGAACGACCATCTGATCGGAGGATAATTTATGTTCGATTAAATTATCATGATTCATATCATGTCCAACTTGAGGGGAACCCAAAATGTCACACATAACAAAGTCGAAATCAATGGTTAACAGTGCACAGTACAAATTTAACAGCATATATGATTGATGTAGGAATTGTTCATAAATGGTTCGATGTGTTTAATTATTGAACGGATCATTTATGAGGTTCCATAGTGGCTTAGGGATTGGTGAATGACGATCGGGGCACTTTGGGAATTGGAATAAATAAATAAATAAAAATGTGAATAGTAATGTGAATAGTAAAATATTTTTATTTGTTATTTGTTTTGAATTCCAATTCGGCCCAAACTCTTATTAGGGTTTTATAATCTCATTAAACCAGTAAATGAAGATCCAATGGCTAAGATTAAATTAGCTTTTATCCCACATCGGATTCTTAATTAATTTTGTTGTCTTTGGAGCACCTATATAAACTCAAAGAATTCTTTACAAATTTTTGCACCAAACCTTTCATATCTTGGGTTTATATAAGTGAGCAACTCTAAAGTTTAAGAGTAAGCCACTGATTTTGAGGATCCTTAAGTCTAATTGACTAGAGGAACCTCGAGTTAAAAGTTTTGAGATATTTATCTAGGCTAGCACTAAGGGCAAAATACATGTGCACTTAAGGCGTAGTCTTGCCGTTGAGTTTTGGCTTTGGTGTGTGCACCTTTGGAGGCCACACACTTGGGTGGCTCTTTGGAACATGGAAGAGCTTGCTGAGTTCGAGAAAAGCTTGTAGATTGGAGGGAGGACTGGATGAGTCTTTGGTTCAAGTAAGTCTTTTTCTTTCTTTATTTTAATTAGAGTTCTTATGATAGTTAACATGTTTAGGTTTATGTTCTTTGCATGTTTTATGAGTTCTTATGCTTAGAATTTATAGTAACATGCCTAGGCTTGTAGAATAATCAAAACAAATGGGTCTTGGGCAAAGGGATAGCGGCATCATAATTTCTTCCTGATTTTCCGCTGCGCACTCGCGGTCGCTTCCCAACACAACAAGCCTTTAAACCCCTAGGTGTCCCTAGTGGATGAACGTTGTAGTCTCGTGAGAGTTTACAGCGACGATACCCACAAACGTCTTATAAAAGTAAAAAGATAGTAAAACTAATGCACATAAAAAAAAAAGACAAGAGGAAAGAGAATAAAGAAGTTAGTGACTAAACAGGTGAAACTTCTTATCCAAGTTAATAATTATTTTGTTTCTTTATAAATTACCGAATAAGTGAATTCTCCGATTATTTTTATCATTCTCCATATACACAGCCAATAAAATATTAATCAACTCATTTTGCCCATAATAGTAACAAGTGCAGTTGAAAAGAGAGTAATATTTTTGTCCTAAAGTTATATCAGAATTCACACCTTTTTTAAGCAATTGAATAATTTTTCTGATTTTTCTGATTTTTTTTTCTTGATTTTTGATTTTTTTTTTTATTTATATACAATATCTTTCATCTATGTAGCGCGCTTTGGGCCAGTGACTCCCAAACCAGTTGGCTTTAGGGCACTAGGTGTTAAGACACCCCTACGGACTTAATTACTCAGACTTCAGATATATATATATATATATATATATTTGCAACATCTTCGATCCATGTAACGAGCTTTGGGCCAGTGACTTCCAAGCCAGTTGGTTTTAGGGCACTAGGTGTTAAGACACCCATACACACTTAATAACTCGGATCTCAGGCGTTTTTTTTTTTATTTTTTTTATCCCATCACTTTTTTATATGCTTCCTCCAATTAAACTAGAGCAATGAATATTACAAACTTGTCAATTACTTCTCATATCTGTATGTTACCATGCAAGTTGATAATACCTGTCAACTGAGCATATGAATATCCATTTTAGTTAGTATTATGGAGAATTCACAAATTAAATAATTCAAAAGGAAATAAACAAAAATTAACTTGTTCCGAAATAGGTTGAGATACATTTCAGGAGTGGAAATTCCTTACACAACTATCTCACACCAATTTCACCTGATTAATCAAATTAAAAACATAAGAAACACAAAATATTTTTGTAATTTTTATAAAAATTTTCAATTTTTTTGGCTTTTCTCGAAAAATTTTGACTAAAAATAAAATAATAAAAACAAGATTCTAATTAAATATTCCCATCTCCCAAACCTAAATAAGACATTGTCCCCAATGTCTTAAAAAGTAGAAGCAGAGTTTAGAAAACCGTACCTGATTAGCTGAAATTCTATATCTAAATGAAAAGTTAAAGGTTAAGATCTAGATTTATCTGATGCCTCTTACCACAATCAATATCGGACCAGTTTATCTTGGAAAAGATAGGGTCAATTTGTGGTTCAAAGGCTAATATTTGGTCAATTAAATCTGGGACAGTTCTGGCAGTGAAGAGGAGTTCTTTTACAGGTTTTGACACGAACCCATTTCATCGGGCATCATCAAAAAACACACAAAGAAAATCATAAAATCCATCAACATTGTACAGTCCAAGCGGTTTCTGGTATATGTTCAAGTTCGCCCAAGATAAAACTGTAAAAATTTCCTCCATTGTGTCCAAGCCACCTGGCAAAGCAATAAAAGCATCAGCACGGTTAATCATTTCTACCAGTCGTTCAGATATACCTGGTACGATTAGTTCCTCTCTGTTTGATGGTCTAATAAGATTCGCCCCCGCCAAAAGTTTTGGGATGATTCCCAAAACTTGATTGCCTCCTTCTTGTACGGCCTTTGAAATGATCCCCATAAGTCCAAGATTGCCACTGCCATATACTAAGTGCATATTCCTTGCAGAAATGACTCGACTCAATTCATGTGCTGCCGCTACGTATTCTGGTTTAACACCAACACTAGTACCGCAAAATACACAAACGTTTTCAACTCGTCTTCTTGAAGTGCCTTCCATTTTTATCTGGATGCCTTCAAAAGTGCAATGATGAATTGAATTTATAACACCTGAAAAGGGTGAGTAAAAATAATAGCACTAGTACCTGCCAAATGATAATTATTAGTTAAACAGTAAAATAAATCGTGATAGTCAAAATGGTCTGAATCATGTAGGAGAAAATAAAAGAAAATAACAAAACAAATCACAATTATTAGGAAAAGACAAAGAGATATAATATTTACAATAATTTACAGCTTGATTGGCAAACAATGTCTTTTTGAGTCAGATTCCCGAGACTTAATTGTTGTCTTTCTTTTTGGAATTGTGTATATAACACGCGAATTTCATGATACACATATCCATTGGGATGCGTCTCAAGAGTTTTAGACATGTCATCCAAAGACTCCTTACTCAAGCCATCCCTAATGAAATTAATCTTATCTTCATGGTTATCAGGCACCATTCCTAAAGAACGACAACGAGTATCACAAAATATACGAGCACATTTATAGCATACACCCATTCATTTAGCTCTTCTCTTTTTAGCATAAGTGCTTCTTCCTAAACCAGGTAGATGTGAAATAAAAGAGTCAGAGGACTCACCTGCCAACCGGACCCGTGCTTCAATAATCCAACAAATATCAGTAGGAATACCTTTGATCATCAGTAGTCTCATCCGTTCCAAGCGAGCTTTGTAGACTTTCATCAGATATTTTTAAGGGAGAGAAGGAAATTTCTTATGAAGATTTACGATAACTTCTTCCATCCTAAAATGTGACTTTACCTACATTAACTAAACACACAAAAATAAAACACACCAAATCACAATATATACACAAATTGCATGGGTTGCCTCCCAGGTAGCGTTAAGTTTAACATCGTCGGCTAGACATGATTGCCCGAACGTTAGGCTGGATCTGAAAGTGTGACACTTTATTTTTGTCGCTCAAATGATTTTCCCCAGTAGTGCTTGACACGCTGACTGTTTACCTTGAATTTGTTGTTGGACTTGGGGTTGTATATCTCAACAACTCCGTATGGTAACACCTGAGTAATCACAAATGGACCTGACCACTTTGATTTCAGCTTTCCAGGGAAAAGTTTTAACCGTGAATCGTATAACAACACCTGCTGCCCTGGTTCCAGTTTTTTGCGCACTATTTTTTTATCATGCCATCTCTTGGTCTTTTCTTTATACAATCCGGCATTCTCATAAGCCTGTAGTCGAAATTCCTCCAATTCGTTTAGTTAGCGAAGTCTTTTCTCTCATGCAGCTTATGGATCAAGATTCAACTTCTTCAGTGCACAGTACGCCTTGTGTTCAAGTTCAACTGGCAGATGGAACGTTTTCCCAAACACCATTCGATATGGGGACATACCAATGGGTGTCTTGTAAGCTATCTGGTAGGCACACAATGCGTCATCTAGTTTTGTAGACCAGTCCCTCCTTGTTGATCCAACAGTTCTCTCTAAGATTCCTTTGATCTCCCTGTTTGAAACTTCAACTTACCCATTTGACTGTGGATGGTAAGCAGTGGTAACTTTATTAGTAACTCCGTATTTAGATAGGAGTGCATCGAAGTATCTGTTGCAGAAATGTGAGCCACCATCACTGATAATTACACGAGGTGTTCCGAAGCGAGTGAAAATATTCTTTTTAAGGAATTTAATCACCACTTTTGAATCATTGGATGGCAGTGCAATTTCTTCAACCCATTTGGAGACGTAGTCTACTGCAACCAATATGTACATGTTTTTGAATGATGGAACAAAGGGTCCCATAAAATCAATCCCCCATTCATCGAATATTTCAACTTATAAATATTTTTCAGGGGTCCTTCATTTATCCTTGAAATATTTCCCATTCTCTGGCACCTGTCACATTGAAGAGCAAAAAGATAAGCATCTTTAAAAAAAAAGTAGGCCAGAACAAACGTGATTGAAAGACTTTGGCTGCAGTTTTGTTTCCACTGAAGTGTCCACCGTATGGTGATGAATGACAATGATGCAGAACAATGTTGACCTCCTCATGTGGAACATAACGTCTCAGTAATTGATCAGCACAACATTTGAACAGGTATGGCTCATCCCAGACATAGTGTTTGACTTCTTTAAAGAACTTTCGTTGCTGAGTTGTCCACTCCAACGGCCATTTGCCTGACATTATGTAGTTGACATAGTCAGCATATCAAGGGCCATCCTGCTGTTTCATGGCAAACAGTTGTTCATCCGGAAAATTTTCTTTGATTGCCAGCTCTTTACAAGCTGTTTCTCCATTCTCGAGTCTTGATAAGTGATCCGCCACTTGGTTTTCTGTCCTTTTCCTATCTCTAATCTCCACGTCAAATTCTTGCAGAATAAGTATCCAACGGATCAATTTGGGTTTGGCATCTTTTTTTGCGATCAGATATTTGATTGTGAATAATCAGTGTAGACCACAACTTTGGGACCCAGCAGCTAAGAGCGGAATTTGTCAAAAGCGAACATAACTGCAAGTAACTCTTTTTCAGTGGTTGTGTAGTTGAGTTGAGCTTCATTCAGAGTTCTGCTGGAGTAGTAAATGGCATGGAAAATCTTTGCTTTGCGTTGTCCCAAAACTGGACCTACAGCAAAATCTCTAGCATCGCACATCACCTCAAATGGAAGGGTCCAGTCTGGTGCTACTATGATGGGAGCAGAAATCAGCTTCTGTTTTAGGATCTCAAAAGCTTCATGGCATTCTTTGGTGAAGTTGAAAGGCACATCCTTCTCCAGAAGATTGCACAGAGGTTTAGCAATCTTTGGAAAGTCTTTGATAAATCTCTTGTAAAAACCTGCATGTCCAAGAAAGCTCCGAATCCCTTTTACAGATGTTGGTGGAGGTAATTTTTCAATTGTCTCGATCTTTTCTTTGTCTACCTCGATTCCGTTTTGTGAGATCTGATGTCCAAGAATAATGTCTTCATCCACCATAAAGTGGCATTTCTCCCAATTGAGTGCCAGGTTTGTATCTTCGCACCTTTGTAACACTTGTTCCAGATTTTGCAAGCAGTGGTCAAAATAGTCTCCAAACACAGAGAAGTCATCCATAAAAACCTTCATACTCTGCTCCAGCATGTCTGAGAAGATAGCCATCATGTAACGCTGAAATGTGGCAGGAGCATTACATAATCCAAATGGCATCCTACAGAAAGCAAAAGTACCATTCAGACATGTAAAGGTGGGTTTCTCCTGATCTTATGTGCGATGGAAATCTGATTGTACCCCGAATATCCATCCAAAAAGCAATAGTATTCATGTCCCGCCAGTCTGTCTAGCATCTGATCAATGAATAGCAGGGGAAAATGGTTTTTCCTTGTTGCTTTGTTCAACTTCCGGTAGTCCATGGATACTCTCCATCCAGTCACTGTTCTTATTGGAATCAGCTCATTCTTTTCATTTGTGACTACAATAATTTCTTCTTTCTTCAGCACACACTGTATAAGACTCACTCAACTGCTGTCTAAGATGGGGTAAATGATGCCATCATCCAACCATTTGATGATTTCTTTCTTCACGACTTCCTTCATGATTGGATTAAGTCTCCGTTGATACTCCACTGTGAGTTTGTACTCATCGTTCATCAGAATCTTGTGCATGCAAAATGATGGACTAATACCTCGAATGTCTGTTATAGTCCAGCCAATGGCTCTCTTGTGTTCTCGTAACACTCTCAACAACTTTTCTTTCTGCTCCAATGTTAGCGAAGAAGAAATAATCACAGGTAATTCAGAAGAGTTTCCTAGAAGTGCATACCTGAGATGACTCGGAAGTAACTTCAGCTCCAACTATAATGGTCTTCAATTGAAGGCTTGATTCGCTCTTTCTTTGGTAGTTCCAGACTTTCCACCGGTGGTGTTGATTTGAAGTGAAATGGCTTGTCAATGTAGTTGATACATTCCAAAATTTCAGCATCTAGCTCGTTGTCAGTCATGTTGGTGATGCAAGCTTCAAGTTTGTCCGTGGGAATTATATCAGTTTTCTGAATAATACTATCAACAACATCAATTCTGAAACATTCTTCCTCTTTTTCATCACTCGAGAATTTCATGGCTTTCAAAACATTAAAGGTAACTTCTTGGTCCTGCACTTTCATGGTTAGTTCTCCTTTTTGTACATCAATAACAGTTCGACCTGTAGCCAAGAATGGTCTCCCAAAGATGATTGGTACATCTTTATCTTCTTCCATGTCAAGGATAATGAAATATGCTGGGAGAATGAGTTTGTCGACTTTAACGAGCACATCTTCAACAACACCTCTTAGAAATGCGAGCGTTCGATCAGCAAGATGCAAAGAGACTGAGGTAGGCATTGCTTCTCCAATTTACAGTTTCCTGTAAATAGAAAAAGGCATTAAATTAACACTTGCATCTAAATCACATAAAACCTTACCGATATAATGTTCTCAAATGGTGCATGGGACAATAAAACTGCCAGAATCTTTCAACTTTGGGGGAAGTTTCCTCTGAATGATGGCGCTGCATTCTTCCATCAATGTTACTGTCTCGTAATCTCCCAATCTCTGTTTTCATGAAAGAATGTCTTTCATGAATTTGACATAACTGGGCATTTCTTCCAACACTTCTACGAATGAAATATTGATGTGCAGCTTTTTGAACACCTCCAGGAATCGAGCAAATTGCTTGTCCAGTTTTTTTTCTGGAGACGCTTTGGAAAAGGTGGAGGTGGAGTGATTCTTTCTTGATCTTTTTCCTTTTCTTCTTTTTCCTTCATCTGTGGAACTGCTTCTTTTGAAACTTCCTCAATGGATGCCTTGATTCCAACATCTTTATTGATTAAAGTACCGCTTTTCAAGGTAATGGATTGACATTGCTTCTTCCCTCGATTCCTTGGATTTGGTTCTGTGTTGCTAAGAAGGTTTCCTGGCGGTCTGTAACTCTGAGCATTGGCATGTTGTCCAATTTGATTCTCCAGTGCTTTGATAGAAGCAGATTGGCTTTGAAACATAGCATCATATGTTGCTTGTTGCTTTTTGAACATCTCTGCAATCCATTCTTTCATTTCTGGTTCTTTTTCAAACTTCTTGCCTTTGTTTTGATGGAATCCAGGTGGTGGATTGTTCTTTTGCCTTGAATTGTTGCTCCATGAAAAATTGGGATGATTCCTCCCCCCTGGATTATAGGTGTTGGAATATGGATTGTTCATCTGCTTGTTGAAATTATTGACGTAGTTCACCGTCTCTTCAAGTTGAACTGGTTTTGGTGCTCCTCCATATGGTGAATTTGTGGTTATGGAAATGTTTACAACTTGTGCGCTGAGTGTTTCCAGGCATTTGCACATATGATCCAACTTAGTATTCACAGCTGAGTTGGCTCCAACTTCATAAATTCATGTAATTCGTTGAATCATGCTCTTTTATGTTGGCCACAAGGAATTGTTGTTAGCCATTTCTTCGATTAAGTCACATGATTGATCTTCTCCTTTTGCCATCAAAGCTCCTCCAGCAACAACATCAATTGTGGTTCTCATCAGTCCAGCAAGTCCATTATAGAATGTTTGGACTTGAAGCCATTTTGGAATCTCATGGTGAGGATATTTTCGGAGCAAATCTTTGTACCTTTCCCAAGCTTCGTAGAGAGTTTTCGAGTCATGTTGTACAAATGATGTGATGTCATTCCTCAGTTTTGATGTTCTGGCTGGTTGAAAATACTTTGCAAGGAATTTGGTGGCTAAAGTGTTCCAAGTTGTGATAGAACCTGCTGGTAGTGAATGTAGCCAAGATTTTGCTCTATCTTTCAAGAAATATGGTAAAACACACAGTCTCATTGCTTCTACAGCTCTTCGGTTGAAATTGAAAGTGTCGCAAACTTCCAGGAAGTTGCTGATATGGGCATTATGATCTTCAGTTGCATTCCCCCCAAACTGAACTGATTGCTGAATCATCTGAATGCATGTTTTGATGTCACACGTATTTTCTAGTAAGGGAGGAAGTACAATACAGGAAATGAGGCCGTCAACCACAGGAATGGTTCTGTCTCGAATGGGAATTGGTGGTGCAACCTCCAAAGGTTCAGGTTCCATGTTGATGATTGCTTCTTGGCCTTCTCGCCTTTCCCTTCTCAATTGTCTGATAGTTCTTTCAATCTCTGGGTCAAGCGGTCGGATTTCAAAGCTTCTGGTTCGTCACATGTAGTGTCTGAGAACCTGAAACACAAGAAAACAAAAATAATAAGTAAAAAGAAATTAGATACAAGTAAATGTATCTAACCTCAAAACTAATAGTAAAAGATAAATAAGTCCCCCGCAATGGCGCCAAAAACTTGACTAACCTTGTCACACGCGTATAACACAAGCGCACGTATCGTTCAAGTCGAGGACTTAATACCTAAACTGTTAATTTGTGAAGTCAAATGTTTACAAGTATTTAAAGGATTGGTTGTTTTGATTGGAATGGTGATTTTAAATTTTTAAAAAAAGTAAATAAAATTACGCGAAAGTATATTTAGGAAAATTCAAATTTATAAAATTATTCAGGGTTGTGAATTCTTCCAATATCTTTTAAAAGATAAAGTGGTTATTTCATGTTTGTGCAATATATTGGTTTACTAACCTGGAACACGAAAATATGTAAAAGCCTCTTTCGATGGTCTGTTACAAATACCCAGTGTAACTCAATTAATCATATTCCTATGTCAACCAAGTTACCTGAATTCATTAAGATTAAGTTCCAATTATGGTTACCCCCACCCGACAGGTATATTCCTATCTTGTAAGGAAATCTATTAAAAGGTTATATATCCTCAAGGAAGATCGTGGGTTATTAAGTCTAGGGTCTTAAACCTAAAATTCATTTTCCAAGTTCATTTTAAGTTTACCAGTTCAATCTTATTAATGGCCAGTTAACAAGAAGCATTAAGACTAAGGCTCAATAAAAAAACATTTATATTACCCAAACCGTAAAATAACCCATTATTAACCGGTGATATTGGAATTCATCACAACCCCAGATAATGGGCTTAGCTACAACACATATCTAAGGCTAATAAAATCTTAAATAAAACAAAAAACATAAAGTAAATGCTGGAAATTAAATAAAGTAAATGCTGAAAATTAAAAATGTAAAAGTATAATAAAAGAAAATGATGGGGGTTAGAGGATCGACTTTTAATATTTCAAAATTAGAAATCTCTCTTATTCTCAATATTACCGATTAATTAACCAGACTATAAAGGCGGTAATTTCATTTGTCTCAATTAAATCCAACCGACCATATAGGCGGTAACAAGGTTATTACCTAAACCGACCATATAGGCGGAAACTACGTCTGAAATGAAAAACCGACCATATAGGCGGTAAATAAGGTTATCACCTAAACCGTCCATATAGGCGGTAACTAATTAATCCCAAATTTTAATTAAAATAAGTGAGATTAATCTAATTTATTATATTAAAAATCTTACCTCTTCACCCCAGCAGAATGAGATTACATGCTCATGCTGTAAAAGAAAACACACAAAATTTTATTAATTAAATAAAAAAAAATACAAGAAAACTTAAATAAATATACAAGACACTTTCTTTTAGGTTTTCATGGAGAAATTCCTCCAACGAAAGCATGGAAAATTTACAAAGTTTAGCTTGGTATTTATAGGAAAATATGAAGGCTTCCACCAATTTCTCCACCATACATGGCACCAAACATGGCATCAAACATGGCACCAAATATGGCACCAAACATGCAAGCATGTTTGGTTGAAGTTTGACAATTTTTATTTTATTAATTTTATTTTATATTTTGAAAATGACTATAGTAATTACCCAAAATATACTAGATTATTCATCAATTTCCGTCATGGAAACTTCATAATTCGAAATTATTTTATTCTTCATCTTTGAGTCATATTTAATCTGCAACTTGAATCAGCTCAATCGGATATCGGATGAAAAAGTTATGGCCGAAATGCTAAACTTGCGCAAAATTGGAATTTAGGACTGCACTTCGTGACGCGTATAGTAGATTTCTATTTTCGCCATTTTTTACTCTAGATTTCATCGTTTTATCCCCGAGTTGATTCTATTAAGTCCCGATACTTTATTTATCTATAAAACACATCAAAAAATTCATCAAACCCGAGAAACTAAATAAAATATTAGGTAAAATGGGCGGTAAATATTGATATATTTTCCGCTCATCAGGTGGCAATCTTAGATTGATGCGATGTGTTTCAAAGACCGTACAAGAAGGTGGCAGTCAAGTTTTGGGGATCATTCCAAAACCTTTGGTAGACGGAAACCTCATCAGAAAATCAAATGGAGAAGAATGCATTGTCTCAGGTATGTCTGAAAGACTTACTGAAATTAATCATGCTGACACTTTTATTGCTTTATCAGGTGGGCTAGGCACATTGGAAGAAATATTCATAATGGCATCATGGGCGAACTTGAACATTCATCAAAAACTCATTGGACTACGTAATGTTGATAATTTTTTCAATTTTCTTTTAGTATTTCTTGCGTATGCCAAAAGACTTGGGTTCATTTCGAAATCAGTAAAAGATATTATCCTAACTGCAAGAAAAGATGATATACTAATTGATCAACTCTTACCTTATGAACCAAAAATCGACCTCATTCTTTTCAAGTTAAACTGGTCAGATAATGATCGTGGTAAGAAGTGTAGAGTGGACTTGGATCTTAATCTTTAATTTTTCTTTTAAAATAATCGTAGATTCAATTGTCAAATCCACACTAACTAGGTGATGTCTTCTAAATTCTACTTCTTCTTTTTCAGATATTGGGGACAACGTCTCAATTTGGTTGGGGGAGAGGATAGTTGACTAGATTGTTTTTATTTTCATGTTGTGTTTTTCTTTCAAAAAAAGTTGTCATTTTTGTTTTACCAAAAAAAAAAATATTATGTTGTTTTTTGCTTTGTTTTTATTTTGTGTGTAAAAAAAATATTTTGTTTTGATTTTGTTTTGTGTTTTCAAAAACAAAACTATACACAAATTAACAACAAATTTTTGACTAACCAAGTGGAATTATTGTTCAAAGATGGCTGTGTAAGGAGTTTTCGCTTTTGAGAGGCATCTCAAAATAATTCGTAACAAGTTATTTATGTTCATTTCATTTTGAATCACTTAAATTTGTGAATTCTTCATAGTATTGATTATGCTCATTTGACAGGTATTATCAACAACACGGTAACATATGATCACGGGTTGTAATTGAAAATTTTTTGATATTCAGTTCTAATTTCTTGGAATTATCACCTAAAGGCAGTGAAATTTATGTTTTAATTATATAAAAAAAAAAACTAATCAAGTTTTTACTTAGTAACCAGGCATCTTACCTCAGTAAGCAGTGATTGTTCATGTAAAATGTTAGAGCTTGAGTTTGTAAAAAAAAAGTGTGAATAAGTTCGATTTCGCTGCCTCTCTAACTCGAGCAATTAAGTCTGTAGGGATGTTTTAACACTTATTACTCTAAGGCCAACTGGTCTGAGAGTCACTGACCCAAATTTCGTTTCATGGGTTAAAGAGAAAGCTTAAGGAAATATGACACTTTTTCTTTTTAATATCAGAGATCAAAATAATTAAGTCTGTATGTGTGACTTAACACCTAGTGCCCTAAAGCCAACTGGTTTGAGAGTCACTGGCCCAAAGTTCGTTACAAAGATTGAAGATGAATTATTTTTATTAATAAAAAATATTTTTGTATTTATAAATAAACTTTCATTGCCAAAAAGTGTGGACTGTAATGTAATTTTAGGACAAAAATATTACTTTCTTTTCAATAAAATCTGCGAATATTGTGGACACAATAAATTGATTTATACATTATTTTATGTGTGTATGGAAGAATGGTAAAAACACAGGAGAAATTACTTATTTAATCATTTAGAAAGAAAGAAAGAAAACAATTATTAAATTTGATAAGAATTTGTTTTTTAAAGTTTTTCGCTTAAATTACTAGAGACTAGTAATAACCTGGTTGGGGGTGTGATGAACACTAAAAAGTGCACATTTATTAAAAGAAAAATCAATCATTTTACACTTGTAATTTCATTAATCCCCTTAATTTAGCATATTAATTAAATTTATATTTAATATATTTTTATTGTGATTTTTATTTCTTATGTTGGTGAAATAATACTTTGAATGCATAATTAAAAAAAATGGACATTACATTTGGATTTTGGAGGCAAAAAACTTGAAAGAGCGTTCAAACAGTATACAAATTCAGAAATTTCAACCCTGCGCAATTTTCATATTTTGGCTATAACATTTTACTCCGATATCGGATTGAAGTGATTCTAGTTCCAGATGAAAGAAGACTCAAAGATCTACAACTTTACTGTTGACATGATTTTCTAGTTCTGAAGTTTTCAAGACGGACATTGATGAAAAATCCAAAATGTGTTATATGAATTATTAAAGTCAAATCAAAGAAAAAGAAAAAAAATCCACTAAATCCACCAAAATAGAATGTTTGGCGGGAATGAGACATTTTCTTTGCAAATTGCAAATAGCTTGCAATTCTCAAAGCAAATGAGGTGAGAGGTGCTCGGCACTTCAGTTTTCCTCAGTCTGATTTCTATAATTTTCTCTAAAAATTTGTGGAGTTTCGGCTTTTGTGTTTTATTTTTTTAAAGCTTTCTTGTAATTTCTTTTTCTTTTAGTAATTAAATTATGTATGTTTTATTCAAATTATGAGTAGCTAATTTCTTTTAGCTAGGGTAAAAGTTGATGTTTTTAATATGAAAATCTAGATTAATCTCACTTATATTATAATATATAAATTATCTAATAATTAATACTTAATTTAAATCTGAATTAATTATTGACAAACTTTGTTACCGCCTATATGACTGGTTTTATTTATTTGGCATAATTGAGTACCTAACTTGATTTGTTATAGACAAAGTTATCATCATCTTTATGGCTGGTTTTAAATATTATGAAATAATTAATTCCTGAAATAAATTAATTGGGCAATAATGATAATTTATTTATTATAAAAAGTGAGATTTCTAAATTTGAAATATTGAAAATGGATCCCCTAACCCCCCAGTATTTTATTTTACTGTTGCAGTTTATATAAATATTTCCAATCACTTCAAACAATCTAACCTTTTTAATTTTTTCATTCAAATTATTATTTTATTTTACTAAATCTATTCCCTGTGGAACGATCCCGGTCTTACCGGGTTATTTTATTACTTCGGCACTCTTATACTTAGGAGTAAAGAATCACTTTTGAGCATGTCATTCGTTTTATTATTTTCTTTTACTAATAATTGTTATTTTTCAATTAAGATTCGATAAATTATGGCTAATTACCAAAAAAATTAATATTGTCGATATTTGGTGAGATATTTTTAGTAAATATATTAATTACATATTTCATATGTATATACTTATGAAAAATTAATGTAAATAAATTATGATAAATTATGTTATTGAATAATATCATTACTAAACGAATATTCATATTCGATTTGTTTAATAAACGAATCGAATACGAATCCTGATATTAGGATTCGTTTAATAAACGAATCGAATACGAATCCATCACATTCTGATTCGATTCGCTTATGATTCGATACAAATTCGATTTGTTGATTCGTTTTGCCACACCTAGTTTAGTTTAAACTACATAACGCACACAAAACTGAAGGTTATTAGATTGTTATTAAATTATTGTATGAGCAATGTTGTACAAATATTTTCTTTATTTTTTTATTACTCGACTTACGGAATATAACTGGTGAGAATATATTTATCAATTATTTCAATACTTTTTTTTTACTTAATTTTAAGTTATTTTATAATTTATTTTATTTATTTTGTCTTAATTTTAATTTAAATAGGTTTTGGGAATAAACAGTGAAAGAGAGTCATAAAAGTTTTTAAATAGGAAATTAATTTTAATTTATTATGTTAATTTAAATAGGTTTTGGGAATAAACAGTGAAAGAGGGTCATAAAAAATTTTAAATAGGAAATTCCCATATAAAGAAGGCAATTGAAGAAATAATTTAATTTGAAAATAAATTAAACTAGATGACCAAATCCTGAAATATTGAGGATTTAATTTATTTAAGTTAATAAGAATGAGATATTATAAAAGGAGATATGTGACCAAACTAGAGAGAGGCCTGGGGCCGCAAGCTCCACAAAACAAGAGAGGTGCACGAGGGTTGGATTAGAACCAAAATCAAGAAAGTCAAGCACGTAACGGAGGGAGACAAAGCATTCAGCAAAATTAAAGCTTTATATTTGCTCACATAATTGAAGACAAACAGAAGCCACATGCCAAAGCTATGATTATTGGTTTTATCTATGTTTTTAGGTTCTCTTTATCTACACGTATATTTTAATTTGTTTTGCTAGAATGCTCCCTAAAATATTCATGATTTTATTTACTCTTATGAGCTAATTTCTTATTTTATGATTGTAATGGATCTTAAGCACATGTTTATTAATTAATTTATATATTTTTATTTTTTTTGGATTTGTTATTGAATTATTTATTATTTTATGTATTTTAATGCATGTTTTATTGTCTAGCTAATAATAGAATAGTATTTGTAAATTCTTAGCAACTCGACGGAGAGATTTTTGGGTTATCCGTGAGAATAATAGCGTCTAATCTTATTCGTTAAATAGATTTTCATGCATGATAGACATATAATAAAAGGCATGCGTAGCCAATTTTAGAACTTGAGCTTAATGATTTTTGTTTAATTTAATTAATATAGATATAAAATTAATTGATTTATTCTGAATATTTTTACATGACCATTGAAAGAGACTTGTGAATAATTTAAAGTTCTAGGTTAATAATTAAACTCAATTGAATAAAAAATGTCTGAACTTATTATGTGCGTACTTGAGTGAAATTACAACCTTAGATTTTTTTTTTATCTATAAGATTTCCAACGTATATTATTTACTTTTTAATTAATTTGATTAAATAATATTTCTCTTCCTCCATAGTTTAATTTAACTTAAGTAAATTAGTTTTGATATTAATAAAAGAAATATTAAATTCTTATGGATATGATATGACGTTTTATCATTATATTATGTGAACCACACGTATGGTTACGTGCTGAATATATAATATCGGGATCAATAACACATCAATATGCATGGATATAAACGCAAAAAATGGCATCAAACTAATTTAAAATATTGAAACAGAATCTCACAAATAAAATAAAAAGGAATAATTGCACAGTTGGGGTGTCAACTAGATCTTACATTAATAATAAATAAAACTGAATTGCTCTACCAAACCTCGAAAATAGAGCTTGCTTTTAATGGTGGAGAACGAATTAATCTTGTTTGACGAAGCTAATGTTATCCTTGGGTTGGGTTTAAAATTACATATTCAATCTACCTATAAGTATTATAAATATGTAATTGATTATATATTTTAAAAAATTTCATATTTATTAATATAATTTATATATTTAATATTCAAAATCACATATTTAATATTCAAAATTACATTAAATATGTAACTTTGATACCCAAAAATATTATAGACGTGCTCGTTTGATGAAGGAGATAAATTTATTGGTCAACTCGACAGCCTTTTCACATGTAGGGTTTCCAAAATGAAACACGTGCTTCTCACCGAGATGTTCAACAAGCTCCGCTGTTCCTTTCCATCCACTTTTCTTCAACTCTTCATAGTAATTTTTACCCACAGGACTCAAATGATCTTCCTCAGCCACAAATATCAAAACCCTCTCACACCCAAGCCTACAGAGATCCTCTGCCGGCGGTTTCATCCTAGGATCCTGCAACCCACCGTTACTTGGGCACATATGCAACCACATCTCATCATCCTCTGTACCACCCATGAATGGGTGCACCAAAATCACCCCAACCACATTCACACCCGGTAACCCCAACGACCCGACCCTAAAAGCCAAAGTGTGTGAAATGTTCCCTCCAGCACTATCTCCACCAACGAAAACTCTCCCAAAATCAACATGATCGTTCAACCATGGTTCAGGTCCATTTCCCTTAACATGGGACGCCACCCACTTGAGTGCAGCCCACGAGTCTTCGTAACAAGCGGGTATGGGTCGATCCGGGAAGAGTCCGTACTCAACGGAGACTACGACAGCGTTAGCTTGAGCAGAAACGGTGGTACAGAAATTGTGATAGGACTTAGCAAAGGGGGATAGCATGCAGAATCCACCGCCGTGCACGTAGAATAAGAGAGGGAAATTTTGGTCAGGGTTTGTGAGTTTTGGTTTGAAAATACGGGCAGATACGGGTGGTTCGGATGAAATAACTACGTCTTTGGAGCTGACGCCGGTGGTGGGATCATCAGCCGGTGGAACTTTGTTGCAGTGGGGATGGAATAACTCGACGCGGCCGTCTTCGTAAACCCGGAAAAATAAGAACTCTTTGGCAACTTGTTGACTTGATGCCATTGAAGAATGGTGTAGCAGATGGGTTGCTTGAAGCAGAACGAGAATGGAAGATGAGGTTCAGTGAAAAGTGGAGAAATTTTGCTGTCTTGTTTATTTAGAGCTAGAAAATAATCTGTTTTTTATAAGTAAACTAAGGTTCACATTCATAGGACCATGTGATTTGTTTTAATTAGGTGTTTTTTTTAAGGTTAATGAGAATTCATTGATCAAAGAAATCATAAATATGTAAATACACAGTTATTTTGTCTCTATTCAAATTTATGATATGCTAAGATTCGAAACTAATTAGGGCGAAAGCTAATGATATAAAATCGCATATTACACATCATCATAACAAATTAGATCAGAAATCATTTTTACACTTAAATTTATTAAGGAATTAGAGGATTTTACCTACTGGATTGAATGTCCCACCTCTGTTAGTGTTGATGAGTACGGAATCCGGAACAGTTACATAAAATAAGCAATATACATAACATAAACTTTTACAACAATTCATATATAATCTATTATAAGAAAATAAATAAGCCTATGAGAAAGCTCCAAAACTAAGTTCTCAATTCCAAAACTAAATCTACCGTTTTTCCTGTACATATATTCTATTAACTGATGAAAATAAATTTTATTTCTGCAAAACAAAAATAAAAACTACCACTACATATGGGTGGATCTACCGAACTATGAGATCGAGATAAGAATAAAAATAGATATGCAAAAAAAAAAAAAAAAAAAAAAAAAGGAAGAAGAAGAGAAGAACTTAGGGGAGGATGAGGAGGAATATGAGAAAAGAAAGAAATGAAGGGGGAAACGAAGAAGAAAGAAATGGGGAAGGATTATTATTTTTATGGAGGTGGAGATGCCCTTGCCAAGCCATGGATTTTGGTCGCGGCAGTGGCTGTAGATCCTGATTTTGGAGGGCTTTTAGGTTTTGAGTGAGAGAGAGGAGGGGGTTTTGGAAGCATGTATTCTTGAAATTAATGTAAATACCTCTCCAAATGAATGAAGCTAATTAGGTGTTTTTAATAAGTGAAAATTTGTAAAATGTTACATATAATTAACATTCAACCTATAATTTTCATCCAAAATTCAAATCACAAGCGGTAAAATGTTACATATAATTAACATTCACACCTATAACTTTCATTAAGGAACATCTTCCAAATTAGGACTTATGCAATGCCAAAATCAATCACAAAATTACTATGGAGTAATAATCACAGCCACACATTCACAATCATATGGTCACATAGTTACAGTCACATAGTCACACTATTATAGTCACAGTCACAAACTCACAGTCACATATTTATACAGTTACATTCACTGTCACAATCATATAATCGGAGTCACGGTCACACATTCACAGTCACAGTCATATAATCGAAGTCACAGTCACACATTCACATTCAGACAGTCACAGTCACATTCATAGTCACATTTACACTTACAACTCAATCATAATTTCAGTTACAATTACAATACTCAATTATCTTTTCTTAATCACAATGTCAGTCACATACATAATACTTAATCACATTTCTAAGTTACAATGACAGTTACAAATATTCAATCATAATGTCAATTATTATTATAATATTATTTTACATAACTAAAAATATATTTTAACATGTCTAATCCTTAAATAATTCATTATCCACATAAACAGTTACCTAAAATATAGTTAACATCTAATCCTTTAAAAAAACAATGTGAATATTGAAATTCAATGTTTCACTATGTTGATCAAGTGAATTAAGTTTACAACTTCATCAACCAACATACTTAATATTTAGTCATATTTCTCAAGTATAATGATAGTTATAAATATTTAATCACTGTCAAATTGACTTTCATTCTAAGTTTAGACATTATGATGTATCAAACTCACCACTAAATGTGCTATACTATATAGTTTTAATTCCTAAAAAATATGGAAATCTCTTTTATTAAAAATTTTCTCTATATTAAGTGTATTTATAGTGTGTCTCTTTAAAAAATATGTCCATTAATATATGACTTTTAGGAAATGTACAAATTGAAGAGATATGTCCCTTATAGTAAAAATATATAATCATTTAAAGTGAAAATGTGTATTGGAGGGTTATAACATTTTAAAGGATTGCATCCTTAAATTAAAGGTATATTTTCAAAGGCATCATTCCATGTCTATAAATAGTCTCTCTTAGGTTCTCATTCAATCATTCAATTTTTTCATTTGTCCTTAGACATGTTAAAAAGTCTAAGGTCTACATACTAGAGAGAGTTTCCACCATTTTTTTCCTAGTTTGTGTTCTTAATTAAAGGAACACCCCTAAATCGAGAAGTCACCAATAATCCTGGGAGAACGTTAGACATAAGATCCATAGTGCACAGAGGTGAGGATATAGACAAACTGGACTTGGTGTAATTTTTCTTTTCATCCTACATATTATAAGCAATCTACATGTTAGTCTAATTCCTTTGGTCTATGTTGTGCATGCATGATAATTATTGTTGATTATTATTTCTTAACGAATTTTGTATGATTAAGTGAATAACAGCACATTCCACCAACAATCTTCAGAACTTATTATTGAAATTTTCTACAAGCGGACAACAAACAAACTCTCTATACCCAAGATGGGGTGAATTGGGTAATGGTCTAATATTACGAAAATATAAATATTTTCGATTTTATGCTACTAAGCTAGTGGCTTTACCAATTAAGCTTATCAATCAATTTTTCATTCACAATATATCACCAATATGCAAGTTACTAATTAATATGCAAATACTAAAATAAACTTGTGATAATTAAAATTTAAGAGATAGAGAAATTGACACTGGTGATTTATAGTGGTTTAGCATACTCTTTGTCTACGTCTACTCCCCCAAGCCACGCTTGAAGATTTCCACTAAGTTGAATCTACAAATTACACTGAGTTTTTCGTAGCTCACTCACAACCAAGAGTTTTGTCTCATCGATTCACTCCAAACCTTTACACAATAGTTTTCTAATGGCCCACTCTAAAACCCTTACAATGTGTTTTGTTCCTAAGCTCACTCACAACCTTTTACAAATTGCCCTTTTGAGTATACCCATTCAACATGTGACACACTCACAAAATAGTTCTTTACTCCCAAGTATAAGAGTGTCGAAGTAATAAAATAACCAAGTAAGTTCGGGGTCAATCCACAGTAATAGAATTAGTAAAATAAAATAATAATTTGAGTGAAAATAAAAAGATTGATTTGTTTGAAGTGATTGACAATTTTTAATTGGATTTCAACAATAAAATAAAATGCTCGGGCTAGGGGATAAATTTTACATATTTCAAATTTAAAGAAATCTTACTCGTTATAATATATAAATTGTCATTATTACCCAGTTAATTTATTTCAATAAATTTTGGTTTAGTTCCAGAGCTAATTCCATAAAAGAGAATGAAACTTACCTATTTTACTAGGAAAGTTTTAATTCTTACCTGATGTTTTCTTTTAACAATGCACAAGTCTTTCAGAAGTTTGATATAATATGGTATATGTTTGATGACATATAACAAAGGAATATTGACCTTCACATGTTTGAATATTTCATATATCTCTAGGGAATGGTTAAATTTCTTTGTTTTCAATGCTTGAGGAAATGGAGGTGCATGTGAAAAATCGTTATCATCAACGATAGGTAATGATTCATCAACCCATTTCTCACCCTTAGAAGCTGAATCTTCATGAGGTTTAAGAATGGGTCTTTAGATGACTTTACTACTGCGAAGAGTAATAACAGATTTGACTCGGTCTATATATTGACTACCAGAACTACACTCATGAGGGTTTTGATAACTCTTGGGGTTTGGCTGTGGTTGTGCATGAAACTTTCCTTTCTCATTAATGGTCAATACAAATGTAATTTTGGAGAAAGTATCTTTCAGATCAATTAATATTTGCAAATTTGGATTATTGATGGCTTCATGTTTCTCAATTAATGCATGCAAGGTATCCTCAAGGGTTTTCCCAGGTGGTGGGACATATGGTGCATAATTATGAGAATTTTGAAAATTTTGGTGTACCTGTGGAGGTTGTTGCGATGGTTGTGTTTGATTATCATTCCTCCAATTGAAGTTTGGATGGTTTCTCCAACCAAAATTATAGGTTTGAGAGTATGGGTTTGGATTTGGTCTCTTGAATGTGTTTATGGAACTGACTTGGTAATGTAGACATTCTCGCCTCCCCGACAACGACGCCAAAAACTTGTCACATTCACAAAATGGTTCTTTAATGCCGAGTATAAGAGTGTTGAAATAATAAAATAACCTGGTAAGTCCATGATCAATCCACAGGGAATAGATTTAGTAAAATAAAATAAAAATTCAAGTAAATAAAAATTTAATTGTTTGAAGTGATTGACAATTTTAAATTGGACTTGTAATATCCCGAGTTTTCAGTACAATACGTGAAGATTCCCGAATTAAAGTTAAGGATTTAGAACAGGATGGTAATAAAAAATCAGAGTTTATGTGTTGGGAAATATGTTGGAATATTTCAAAGTGAAGATTTGGCGTGTTGGAAAACGCGTGGTTTCGAGAACCGATTATGCGATTTCTATTTATTTCGTTTTACGCACGGAAGTTTGTTATTTCAGCTATAAAAGTAGCAAACAAACTCCGATTGAGCTGATTCTTGAATTATAAGACTTGTTTTTCCAAGACGAACAACTTTCATGTTGAATAATTTCCGAATTTATATCAGAAGGGCTTCAAAAATATAAGTTTCCGAGAAGCCCTTATGACAGTATTGGGTCTCTAAGATCAATCCCAATATCTAATAAGCATAAAAGATGTGTGAATACTCAACGAAGTTTGCAGAATGACTTACATTGATCACCTAGGTAGGATGTGTAGACAACAAAATTTGCCTCCTTTGAAGAGCTCCAAGCTCCTATTTGAATGATTGTGTGTTGAGCTCCAAGCTTGGTGAATGAGATTCCAAACTCAAGAGATGTTTCCCTATCACCTTTGTATGATTCTTTAAGTGCTAGCTTTGGAAGAAAATTGCAACAAAATTCTTTCCTTGGTTCTTTGTAGTTCACGACAAAGTGAGGGGAGAGGAGAAGTTTTGGTTTTTGATATTTTTATTTCTAAAATCAATTACAACTTATGAAAAATCAAAAATAAATTTTGGTATATGCTTTACCAAAAGGCTAAGCAAAGTTTTGGAGGGAAAATGCATTTAAGGCCTCCAACTACTCCCATCAATCAACTTTGACACTTGATAGACAAGTGATGTAAGTTGGTGGGACCCACTTTAATTCAAAATTCAAGTGGCTTGCTCAACACACTTCGAGCTCGGGTTCGCTTAATCCGATTAATGAATTTTCCGTCGCGACGTAATTAAATCCAATTTAATTAAATAATAATGCCTTGTAAAATTATTACGAACGTCGCTCGTGAATTAATTCTAAATTAACTCGTTCGCCCGAATTAAAATCCAATTCTAACTCCGTTATGAAATCTAATTTCATTTAATATATTGAATATATTATTTAATCGATTAATTCCAAATTAATCGTTCTCTCTCTTCTTATCGAATTTTATCCCAGGTAAATTCTCGCCGTAATTAATCCCAGATTAATTTTCTATCTTTTCTAATTAATCCCAGATTAATTATGTTCGAGTCATACATCATGGGTTTATCTTCAGGAAGAGACCTATGAGATCCCTGGATACGTTGCCAGTAAATCTGGTCGTCGGACTATCCGAACACGTGCGTACCTGATACCACGTTCTTACCGATTTACAAGACATGGTTGGCTTCTAGCAAAGCGTTGTGCCTACCCAATTCTCCAGAAATATTCTTTTAAGGAATATATAATCTATAACAAGCGAAGTATACGTAGTATTACGTATTGCGATCCAGTATCTGATGTCACATGCAAGGCCTGGGGCTGGAATAGTGTCTGCCACGTACGAAGCATATATCGGATCACAAGCAACTAGTCTCTATAATTGGATAATCATGACCTTGTCATATTATCCCGATAGTTGCAACATAATAGAGAACCAGTTATGTATCCCTGCGTGATCATCAACTCCATATGACTGAAGTGATACTTCCGTCTTGACATCACACCCAATACACTACGATTCTCAATAAACCCAGAAGAGGCGTACACAGAACCTGTTAAAGTCCCGGACGACCAAAACCAAAGCGTATTAATTGTCGTAAGTATTAACGATGAAAGTCTCAGGTTAAGACCAAATACACCTACCCTGATTCGGATTCCCATAGACACAATGAGATTCTGAGGGGTCTATCCAGAGCGAAGCTGTTTCCGTACCATCGGCAAACACAACCTCCTATCACACTTGCATAAGTATCCAATACTTAAATATATGAGAACTATGATGTTACGCTTCCATAACACGCACAAGTGCAATACTAGTCTATTCCGCATTATCGATGTCCAGTCCCGATAATACTACGACTAGGGATATTTAATGATTAAACCTTCGTGGATTGATACTGTCTCATATCTTATAATCTGGAACTAATCATAAGGACTTTTATCATTTATATATATACAAGTAATCTAATTACAAAATGATAAAATAGCAATTTCCATTGTCATATAGTTAATTTGTACAAAAACCATAATGTCTTTTACAAATAGTGATGCTATTGGTCATAATTGTCCAACAATCTCCCACTTGGCCTATAGCCAGTCACTCAAGTATCTAACACCTGTACTATGTACATGTCGCTCAAACCTTTACTGAGGAATAGCTTTCGTCAGCGGATCTGCAATGTTGTCATCTGATGCGACCTTCTCGATCTTCACATCGCCATGATGTATGATCTCATGAATCAGATGGAAACGTCGAAGAACATGCTTGGATCGTTGATGAGACGCGGTTCCTTAGCCTACGCTATAGCCCCGTTATTGTCACAATACAATGGAACGGGCTCAGCTGCTAACAGAATTACTTCTAATCCAATTAGGAATTTACGGATCCAAATTGCCTTATTTGCTGCTTCAGCTGCAGTAATATATTCCGCTTTTGTTGTTGAATCGGCAACAATCTCTTGCTTGGAAGATTTCCAGCTTACTGCTCCGTTGTTCAAACAAAAAATATACCCAGATTGTGACTTACAATCGTCTTTATCGGTTTGGAAACTTGCATCAGTAAACCCAGTTACCTCAAGTTCTCCATCTCCATAGATTAAGAACGCATCCCTAGTTCGTCTAAGATACTTAAGGATGTTCTTAACCGCAACCCAGTGACCATCATCTGGATCGGCGTGATAGCGACTACACATGCTCAAAGTATACGAGACATCAGGTCGCATACATATCATGGCATATATGATCGATTTGACTGCCGAAGCGAACGGGATCCGACTAATGTTATCCCTCTCATCTTGAGTTTTAGGACACATGTCCTTAGATAGAGTGACACCATGTGACACTAGCAACAGTCCCCTCTTGGACTGTTCCATGTTGAATCTCTTCAACACTTTGTCAATGTACGTGCTCTGGGAGATCTTTATTCCAAGAATAAAGGCTGTCTCTCCCAGATCTTTCATGGAGAATTTTAATGAAAGCCAAGCTTTCACCGATTGTAGCATGGGAATGTCATTGCCAATAAGCAATATATCATCAACGTAAAAGACAATGAATGTGAGTGAGCTCCCACTAACCTTCTTATATACACAAGGATCATCCTCGTTTTGAACGAAATCATATTCTTTTATGATCTCATCAAAACGTTGGTTCCTAGAATTCGATGCTTGCTTCAATCTATAAATGGATCGATTTAACTTGCAAACCTTGTCTGCATGTTTTGGTACGACAAAATCGTCAGGCTGTTGCATATAAACATCCTCCAAAAGGTTTCCGTTAAGGAAAGCGGTTTTGACGTCCATCTGCCATATCTCGTAATCAAAATATGCAGCAATAGCAAGCATTATCCGAATGGATTTAATCATGGCAACAGATGAAAAAGTTTCATCGTAATCGACACCATGTCGTTGACGATACCCTTTCGCTACAAGCCTAGCTTTGTACGTTTGTATGTTGCCATCCATGTTGGTCTTCTTCTTGAAGACCCATTTGTAACCAATAGGCTTTACGCCTTCTGGTGCATCAACCAGTGTCCAAACTTGGTTGGTGTACATGGAATCCATTTCGGATTTCATGGCATCTTACATAAACCGGAGTCGATACCTTGTATCGCTTCCTCATACGTAGCTAGTTCGTCTTCCTTAATAAGATTAATATCCACATGAGGTGAGATCAGAAACCCATAACTCTCAGGTTGTTTTCTGACTCTCTCCGACCTACGCGGTTCTTGTGTATTCGAAGATTGTGGTACAGTCTCATCCCTGATGAACTGTTCATGTTCCGTTAAGGAATCGGTGCCAGGAACAGTATCACTCCAATTTTCATCGAGTTCTACTTTCCTCCCATTTACCACTGCATTTAGGAATTCCTTCTCAAGGAAAACCGCATGTAGAGCAACAAATAATTTGTTCTCTTGTGGGTTGTAGAAGTAATATCCTTTGGTTTCCCTAGGATAACCTACAAATAGACACTTATCTGATTTGGGTTCAAGTTTGGTACTATCCAAACATTTAATGTATGCCCAGCATCCCCAAATCTTCAGGAATAAGAAACCCGGTTTCTTTCCTCTTCATATCTAATATGAAGTCTGTCTAACAGATTTTCATGGAACCTTATTCAAAATAAGTATTGCACTGTTTAATGCGTATCCAATGAAGGAAATTGGTAGCTCAGATCGACTCATCATTAACCTTACCATGTCCAACAAAGTTCGGTTTCTCTGTTCGGACACACCGTCAAATTGAGGTGTCCCGTGAGGAGTCCACTGTGAGAGAATACCATACTCTTTCAAGTAATCGTGAAACTTATATGTTTAAGTATTTTATACTATGGTCCGACCGTAATGTTTTGAATACTCTTGCTAATCTATTTTCTACTTCTTGTCGAAACTCTTTGAATTTCTCAAAAGTTTCCGACTTGTGTCTCATAAGATACACATAACCATAATGCAATGCATCATCCGTAAATGTTACGAAGTATTCATATCCACCTCTAGCCTAGCTAGACATGGGCCCACTTACGTCACTATGAACGAGGGCTAACAGATTGGTGGCACTTGCACTTTTACCAAGTAAAAGGTGTATTAGGCACTTTGCCTAATAAACTAGATTCGTAGACATCATTTGAATTAGAATCAAATCCGTCCTAGCATCCACTCTTCGAAAGTGTGGATATACGAGTCTTGTTAATGTGTCCCAGACAACAATGCCAATAATAAGTTTCATTAGAATTACTCAATTTGAGCTATTTGTTTGTCATGTTATTTGTTTGAGTTTCATTTATATTCAAAATATAAAGACCATTATTTACATCTAATATAGATATCTCGA
Organism: Zanthoxylum bungeanum; assembly: GCA_019454045.1. NCBI lineage: Eukaryota > Viridiplantae > Streptophyta > Magnoliopsida > Sapindales > Rutaceae > Zanthoxylum > Zanthoxylum bungeanum. The sequence goes on from SKCR01031858.1 coordinate 98,202, forward strand.
TATCATCTTTATAAACAAAACACTTAGTGTTCTAGAATATAAAGGTATACCTGCAACATGTTAAACTAGATACAGAGATAATGTTCCTAGTCAAACTAGATACATTATAACAGTCTCCTAATTTAAGTACATGCCCAAAAACGTAGTTCCAAAACTTAGGTTTCTACGGCCAAAACAACGACTCATGTTTTATTTCCGACTCATAGGTCGATCTTAACTGAAGCCAGTCTCCTGCTAATCAGCAGATCCCGCACATCAGTATATATGTATGTACCACATTCAATATCAAAAATTCAATTTTGAAACTAGCAGTGGATATGTTTATGACAAACATACTTGAAGTCGGAGCCTTGCCCGTCTTCATTTCCTTCATGTCAGCCTTTGTCCATACGGCAGTCACGCTTCCAGTGACCCTGTTTGCCACAGTTTAGGCAGACATCTTGGGAAATGTCCTTTGTCTTCCTAGAAGACTGTGACGATTTTGCCTTTGCCCCTATTTCATATCCCTAGAAGCCTTCGGCAAAGCCTTGCCCTTCTGTGATGTTGAAGTAAAGTGCACCTCACACTTTTTGCCCTTCAATAGTTCTTTTTCTGCTTCACGCAGCATTGCCAGCAGCTCTCTAAGAGTATGGTCTTGGTTCATCAAATTGTAGTTCATGATGAACCCGCTCCAACTGTCAGGAAGAGACTACAAGATCAAATCTATAGAAGTCTCAGCCTCAAAGGTTATGCCTAGCGGACCCAGCTGTTCAATGTCAGCAATCATCTGCGACACATGGTACTCAACAGATGTACCCTCTGACATTCGAGAGCGAAAGAGCTTCTTCTGCAATTCATACATTTGCGATCTAAGGTTAGATCGATGAAGGTCCTTCAATTTTTCCATCAAAGTATAGGGATCCAATCCCTTGTTTTGGTGACGAATTTGAGGGGTCATCGTAGCGAGCATGACTGATTGAGTAGTTGAGTTGTCATCGCTATGAGTCTTCCAAAGCTCAAGCTCAAGCGGCTGCTCATTTTCGGGCTTAGGCCCGAGAGGTCTCTCTATCGTATAGAGCATCCTCTCAGCCCCCAGGACAATCCTGAGGTTCATATCCCAGTCAGGAAAGTTCTCATAATTACAGAAATTTTCGTCCATGATAATGTCTCTAATCCCGATCTTTCCAGTTATCTTAATTGTAATAGTCTAACTATTCAATTAACGATTTTTGGGTACAGTCCAACTGTTACAAGAAAATAATAGAATATTAGTCCAACTAATAAAAATTTAAAATGACGAAATAATTTGAAAGCGCGTATTGGCAAGTATTTGAATGAAATTACAAATTCAATATTGGCCTCCCATTATTTTTCGGCGAGCCTCTAACCCTCTGTTGAGTACTCGGGAAACCTAGTTTCCTAGTGGGCTAGGATCCCGTGAAATAACACACAACCTTGACTTTGGCCAACAAGCTCTATGATATTTAACTAGGTAGATCTCTAAGATCAATTGGATCTCATCCAATTCCTAGATTCGGTAGGTGGACCTCGAAGTCCGAAACATATATACAATATATATGCCAATATATCCAATATATTTTCCTAACCTTTTCCTCTGAATCAACTAAGCCTTGGCTTTGGCTCAACAAGCTTAATGATTCCAGTTAAGCGGGACCCATTGACCTTGGAAAAATTTGTAATCCATGTCGATGAATAAGAAATGACCTTGACTTTGGCCAACAAATCACAACTTGCCCAAGACATGTGATATGGAACAAAGCTTTCATGGTTCAAACACATCCGCGATGGACATTGATCTTGAATTTGGCCAACAAACCAATACCAATCTTGGATCTTGAGAAAGAACCATTCAATGGAAGGAAAACGCTTAATATTTGATTGAGGGTTTTTCGCGTAATTGGCAACCAATTAATTATCTTGGATTAGGTCTCATCATACACCCTTAAGCATGCATTCTAAAAGCATAATAAGGCGTAATAAATAAATTAATAATGATATGTGGATGGATATCTCACAAATTGTTCCTAGAAAAAATCACTCACTTTCCTCTCCCCGGCTAGCACTATTCTAACTTCTACCCAATTACATAACACAATAAAGAAACCTCATCACATTGAGGGGAATTGATGAGAAGAGAATTACAAAGAGTGATGAGTGGTAAATCTATCACTATTTCCCACTCATTTAACCTAATATGTTGTATAGTTTCTTGAGTTTTGTGAATATTTTGATGTGTTTTGTGTTATTTTGTAGATAAATAAAGTCTCAGGACATTCTGGAGGTGATTTGGACCAAAACAGTGAAAATTGGAAAAAGAGGCATTTTGGTAATTTGTATGTGTCGCGACGCGCAAACCCTTGGCGTCGCGATGGCTAATGTGCACTGGTCCCTTGCTAACGTGCACCGAGTCCACATGTCAGAATCTGAAAAGTTGACTTTGCTAACGTGCGCCGTGCCACGTGTCACCATCATATAGGATCCGCTAACATGCACCGGGACACGTCTCACAATCATATGGTGCCGACACTCCCCGTGAGACGTGTCATCTTGTCATTTGACCGAATCATCGGCGAATCTTCTTCTGCCACGTGTCATCTTCTCAATGAACCGAATCTACCGCGTGCCACGTGTCGAATTCTTATTGGGCAGACGAAATCCGCGTCAACAGTCAAAGTCAAAACGTGTAGACCAAATCAACTGTTCTCGCGTAGCGACGCCAAAGGCTTTGGCGTCACGACGCCCGTGGCCTACCGATGTCTATAAATTGAGCTCGAGATTTCAGTTTCAATTGTACCATTCTCTCTCATTTCTTTGATGTAAATAATGAGTCTTCTCTCTAGTTTCTTTTAATTTAAGTTTTGTAATTTAATTTTAATTACGTTCTGTAATAATAGTAATTTACTTTCTTTATTTTTACAGTTTTTACTATTCAACCATGAGGAGGTAACTTCCATCTGCTAAGGTGAAAGGTAATTCTTTTACTATTACTATTTAGATTAATCTCCCTTAAAAATAATATATTCACTATTTAAAATTTGACTTAAAAAGGATACCGCCATATTGGTCGGTTGGTAATTCATTTTAATCTGGTTTAAACCTGACTAATCAAGGATACCGCCAGATTGGTCGGTTAGTAATTTAATTTTGGTTCCGCCTTTATGGCTGGTTTATTTTGGTTCCGCCTTTATGGCTGGATTATGGACAAATATTACCGCCTTAATGGCTGGTTGGACTTAATTTGACTTAATCAGGTTATCGCCTATATGGCTGGTTGGTAATATTATCACAAGTTTATATATTATTTTATGGGAGATATCTAAAATAGTAAATAGTAAAAGTAATTCATTTTACCTTAGCATTTCATTTTATTTTACTTTTCAATTTCTACTTTACCGCATTTTACTTTTGGCATTTTTACTTTATGTCTTTTATTTTACTAGCCCTAGTTATGTGTTGTAACTAAATTAGTTATCTAGGGTTGTGATGAAATCCAATATCACCGGTTTATAAGGGGTTAGATTATAGTTTGGGTAATATAAAGATTTATTTATTGAGTCTTAATCTTAATGCTTTTTATTAACTGGCCACTAATAAAATTGACTAGGTAAACTTAAAATGAACTAGACATAGGGATTTTAAGTTTAAGACCTTAGACTCAATAGTACACGATCTTCCTTGAGGATAGATAACCCTTTAATAGATTTCCTTACAGGATATGAATATACCTGTCGGGCGAGGGTAGCCTTAATTGGAACTTAATCTTAATGAATTCATGTAATTTGGTTGACATAGACATATGGTTCAATTGGGTTATACTGGATATTTGTAGTTGGCCATCAGAAGAGGCTTTTACATAATTTAGTGTTCCATGTTAATAAATCAATATATTACCTAACTATAAAATAACCACTTCATCTTTAAAAAGATATTGAAAGAAATTACAACCCTAGATAGTTTTTAATATTGAATTCTCTTAAACCTACTTTCGAACAATTTTATTTACTTGTTTTTAAATTTAGAATCGTCACCTTTTCAAATCAATCAAACAACCAGTTAGATACTAGTAATTATTTAACCTCATAAAATTAATAACTTAGGTATTAAGTCCTCGTGGGATCGATACTTTTTATACTACTTGAACGATACGTACGCTTGCGTTATACGTGTGTGTTTACGCCGGTCAAATTTTTGGCGCCGTTGCCGGGAACTTATTTATCTTTCACTATTTGTTTAGAGGTTAGATACCTTTACTTGTATCTATTTTCTTTTAACTTATTGTTTTTGTTTTCTTGTGTTTCAGGTTCTCAAAAACTTCATGAGACGAACTAGAATCTTTGAACTTCGATCCCTTGACCCATAAATTGAAAGAACCATCAGACAGTTGAGAAGGGAAAGGCGAGAAGGCCAAGAAGCAATTATTAACATGGAACCTGAACCTTTGGAGGTTGCACCACCAATTCCCATTCGAGACAGAACCATTCCGGTGGTTGACAGACTCATTTCTTGTATTGTACTTCCTCCCTTACCAGCAAATACGGGTGACATCAAAACATGCTTTCAGATGATTCAGCAGTCAGTTCAGTTTGGGGGGAATGCAACTGAAGATCCTAATGCCCACATCAGCAACTTCCTGGGAGTTTGCGACACTTTCAATTACAACCAAGAAGCTGAAGAAACAATGAGATTGCGTGTTTTCCCATACTCCTTGAAGGACAGAGTTAAAGCTTGGCTACATTCACTACCAGCAGGTTTTATCACAACTTGGAACACTTTAGCCACCAAATTTCTTGCAAAGTACTTTCCACCAGCCAGAACTGGAAAACTGAGGAATGATATCACATCCTTTGTACAACAAGACTCAGAAACGCTTTACGAAGCTTGGGAAAGGTACAAAGATTTGCTCCGGAAATGTCCTCACCATGAGATTCCAAAATGACTTCAAGTCCAAACATTCTATAATGGATTTTCTGGAATAATGAGAACCACAGTCGATGCTGCTGCTGGAGGAGCTTTAATGGCGAAAGGAGAAGATCAAGCCTGGGAACTAATCGAAGAAATGGCCAACAACAATTCCTTGTGGCCAACAGCAAGGAGCATGATCCAAAGAATTGCATGAATTTATGAAAGTGGAGCCAATACAGCAGTCAACGCCAAGTTAGATCAGATATGCAAATTCATGGAGACTCTTACCACTGGATCCACAAGTTCACCATAGGAGGAGCACAAGAGTCGAACCAACTTGAAGAGATGGTGAATTATGTCAATAATTTCAACAGACATGGGAACAATCCATCCAACACCTACAACCCAGGGTGGATGAATCATCCTAATTTTTCATGGAGCAACAATTCAGGGCAAAAGAACAATCCACCACCTGGATTCCAACAACAGAACTATCCACCACCTGGATTCCAGTAACAGAACAAAGGCCAGGAGCAGAAAATGAACCAGAAAACAGAAGTGATGGCTCAGTTAAAAAAGTACGATGCTATCTTTCAGAGCCAATCAGCTTCCATCAAGCATTGGAGAATCACATCGGACAACTAGCCAATGCTCAGAGTTACAGACCACCAGGTAATCTTCCCAGCACACAGAACCCAATCCAAGGAACCGAGGGAAGGAGCAATGTCAAGCCATTAATTTGAAAAGCGGTACTGAAATCAACAAAGATGTTGGAATCAAGGTGTCCCAAGAAGTTCCAAAAGAAGCAGAGCAACAGATGGAGGAAAAAGAAGCAAAGGAAAAAGAACAGATCATTTCACCTCCACCTTTTCCTCAACGACTTCAGAAAAACAAACTGGACAAGCAGTTTGCTCGATTCCTGGAGGTGTTCAAAAAGCTTCACATCAACATTCCATTTGCAGAAGCCTTGGAAGAAATGCCCAGTTATGTCAAATTCATGGAAGACATTCTTTTAAGAAAACGGAGATTGGGAGACTACAAAACAGTAGCATTAACGGAAGAATGCAGCGCCATCATTCAGAGGAAACTTCCCCCGAAGTTGAAAGATCATGGCAGTTTCACTGTTCCATGCACCATTGGAGAACATTACATAGGTAAGGCTTTATGTGATTTAGGAGCCAGTGTTAACTTGATGCCTTTTTCTATTTACAGGAACTGCAGATTGGAGAAGCAATGACTACCTCAATTTCATTGCAACTTGCTGACTGAACACTCGCATTTCCAAGAGGTGTTGTTGAAGATGTGCTGTGTCAAAGTAGACAAACTAATTCTCCCAGCAGATTTCATCATCCTTGACATGGAAAGACAAAGAAATACCTAGCATTCTTGGGAGACCATTCTTGGCTACAGGTAAATGTGATTGATGTGCAAAAAAGAGAACTGACCATGAAAGTGCAGGACCAAGAAGTGACCTTTAATTTTTTCAAAGCCATGAAATTCCCGAGTGATGAAAAGGAAGAAGAATGCTTCAGAGTTGATGTTGTTGATAGTATCGTTCAAAATACTGAGCCAAATCCCACAGATACACTTGAAGCTTGCATCACCAACATGACTGACAGTGAGCTAGATGCTGAAATCCTGGAATGTATCAACTACCTTGACAAACCATTCCAATTCAAAGCGACACCACCAGTTGAAAGCTTGGAACTGTAAAAGAAAGATCGAATCAAGCCCTCGATTGAAGAACCACCACAGTTGGAGCTGAAGTTACTTCTGAGTCATCTCAGGTATGCATTTCTTGGAAACTCTTCTAAATTACCTGTTATTATTTCATCTTCGCTAACATTGGATCAGGAAGAAAAGCTACTGAGAGTGTTACGAGAGCACAAGAAAGCCATTGGTTGGACTATAGCAGACATTCGAGGCATTAGTCCATCATTCTGTATGCACAAAATTCTGATGAATGATGAGTACAAACCCACAGTGGAGCATCAACGGAGACTCAATCCAATCATGAAGGAAGTCGTAAAGAAAGAAATAATCAAATGATTGGATGCTGGCATCATTTACCCCATCTCAAACAGCAGTTGGGTAGTTTCTATGCAGTGTGTGCCGAAGAAAGGAGGAATTAATGTGGTTACGAATGAAAAGAATGAGTTGATTCCAACAAGAACGGTGACTGGATGGAGAGTATGGATGGACTACAGAAAGCTGAATAAAGCCACAAGAAATGACCATTTTCCGATACCATTCATTGACCAGATGTTAGACAGATTGGTGGGACATGAATTCTATTACTTTCTTGACGGATATTCAGGATACAATCAGATAGCCATCGCCCCAGAAGATCAGGAGAAAACCACATTTACATGTCCATATGGTACTTTTGCTTTCCGCAGGATGCCATTTGGATTATGTAATGCCCCCGCCACTTTTCAGCGTTGCATGATGGCCATATTCTCAGACATGCTGGAGCAGAGTATGGAGGTATTCATGGATGACTTTTCTGTGTTTGGAGATTCTTTTGACCATTGCTTGTAAAATCTGGAACATGTGTTACAAAGGTGTGAATATACAAACCTGGTACTCAACTAGGAGAAATGTCACTTCATGGTACAGGAAGACATTATTCTTGGACACCGGATCTCACAAAAGGGGATTGAGGTAGACAAAGCAAAGATAGAGACAATTGAAAAACTACCTCCACCAACATCAGTAAAAGGTATTCGAAGTTTTCTTGGACATGCAGGTTTTTACAGGAGATTTATCAAAGACGTTTCCAAAATTGCAAAACCTCTTTGCAATCTTCTGGAAAAGGATGTGCCTTTCAACTTCACCAAAGAATGCCATGAAGCTTTTGAGATCTTAAACCAGCTTCTGTTTTTTGCCCCAATCATTGTAGCACCAGACTGGACCATTCCATTTGAAGTGATGTGCGATGCTAGTGATTTTGCTGTAGGTGTAGTTTTGGGACAACGCAAAGCAAAGATTTTCCACACCATTTATTATTCCAGCAGAACTCTGAATGAAGCTCAACTCAACTACACAACCACTAAAAAGGAGTTGCTTGCAGTTGTGTACGCTTTTGACAAATTCTGCTCCTATCTGCTGGGTCCCAAAGTGGTGGTCTACACAGATCATTCAGCAATCAAATACTTGATCACGAAGAAAGATGCCAAACCCAGATTGATCCGTTGGATACTTATTCTACAAGAATTGACGTGGAGATTTGAGACAGGAAAGGGACAGAGAATCAGGTGGCAGATCATTTATCGAGGCTCGAGAATGGAGAAACAGTTGACAAAGATCTGTCAATCAGAGAAAATTTTCCAGATGAACAGCTGTTTGCCATGAAACAACAGGAAGCCCCTTGGTATGCTGACTATGTCAACTACATTGTGTCAGGAAAATGGCCGTTGGAATGGACAACTCAGCAACGGAAGAAGTTCTTCAAAGAAGTCAAGCACTATGTCAGGGATGACCGTACCTATTCAAACGCTGTGCTGATCAATTATTGAGACGGTGTGTTCCACATGAGGAAATCAACAGTGTTTTGCAGCACTGTCATTCATCACCATATGGCGGACACTTCAGCGGAAATAAAACTGCAGCCAAAGTCCTACAATCAGGTTTGTTCTGGCCCACTCTTTTTAGAGATGCTTATCTTTTTGCATTTCAATGTGACAGGTGCCAGAGAACGGGAAATATTTCCAGGAGAAATGAAGGACCATTGCAAAACATTCTATAAGTGGAAATATTCGATGTGTGGGGTATAGATTTCATGGGACCCTTTGTTTCATCATTCGGAAACCTGTACATCCTGGTTGCTGTAGACTACGTCTCCAAATAGGTTGAAGCAATTGCATTGCCATCCAATGATTCAAAAGTGGTGATCAAATTCCTGAAAAAGAACATTTTCACTCGGTTCGGAACACCTCGTGCAATCATCAGTGATGGTGGCTCTCATTTCTACAACAGATACTTCGATGCACTCCTATCCAAATACGGAGTTACTCACAAGGTTGCCACAACTTACCATCCACAGTCAAATGGACAGGTTGAGGTTTCAAACAGGGAAATCAAAAGAATCCTTGAAAGAACCGTTGGATCAACAAGGAGGGACTGGTCAACAAAACTAGATGATGCATTATGGGCCTACCAGACAGCTTACAAGACACCCATTGGTATGTCCCCATATCGATTGGTGTTTGGAAAAGCGTGCCATCTGCCAGTTGAGCTTGAGCACAAGGCGTACTGGGCACTGAAGAAGTTGAATTTTGATTCACAAGCTGCATGAGAGAAAAGACTTCACCAACTCAACGAATTAGAGGAATTTCGCCTACAGGCTTATAAGAATGCCAAATTGTACAAGGAAAAGACCAAAAAATGGCATGACCGAAAAATAGTGCACAGACAGTTGGAACCAAGGTAGCAGGTGTTGTTGTACAACTCGAGGTTGAAACTTTTCCCTAGAAAATTAAAATCTAGGTGGTCAGTTCCATTTGTGATCACTCAGGTTTTACCTTATGGAGCTGTTGAGTTACTGGATCCCAGCACCAACAACACATTCAAAGTTAACAGTCAGCGTGTCAAGCATTACCGGGGAGAATCATTTGAGCGACAAAAAGAAAGTGTCACACTTTCAGATCCAGCCTAATGTTCGAGAAGTCACGTGTAGCTGACGACTTTAAACTTATCGCTCTTAGGGAGGCAACCCATGCAATTTTTGTATATATTGTGATTTGGTGTGATTTAATTTTCTGTGTTTAGTTTTTCCAGATTAAGACATTTCAAGATGGAAGAAGCTCTCGTAAATCTTCACAAGCAATTTCCTTTTCTCCCTCAAAAATCTATGATGAAAGTTTACAAAGCTCGCTTGGAAGGGATGAGGTTACTGACAATCCATGGTGTTCCTAATGACATTCGTTGGGTAATTGAAGCACGAGTCCGATTGGCAGGTGAGTCTTCTGACTCTTTTATTTCACATCTGCCTGGTTTTGGAAGAAGCACCTATGCAAAGAAACGTAGAGATAAGAAAATGGGTGTTTGTTACAAATGTGCACGCTGGAATTGCAATACTCGTTGTCGTTCTTTAGGAATGGTGTCTGATAATCGCGAAGACAAAATTAAATTCATTAGGGATGGCTTGAGTAAGGAGTCTTTAGATGATATATCTTCGACTCTTGAGACGCATCCCAGTGGATATGTTCACATAGCTTTTCGCAAATTACATACACAATTTGAAAAAGAAAGACAATAGTTAAGTCTTGGGAATCTGACTAAAAAAGACCCTGTTTGCCAATTTATAAGAAAATTGGATGGGAAGCTTGTCCCTGACGCATAGACATCAATCAAGCTGTAAATTCTTGTACATATTATATCTCTTTATCTTTTCCTAATAATTGTGATTTGTTTTGTTGTTTTCTTTTAATTTATCCGACAGGATCCAGATCTTTTTGACTATCACGATTTATTTTTTTGTTTAACTAATAATTGTCATTTGGCAGGTACTAGTGCTATTATTTTACTCACCCTTTTCAGGTGTTATAAATTCAACTCATCATTGCAATTTTGAAGGCATCCAGAGTTGAGAAATAAATACATAAAAAAATGAAGCCACTTCAAGAAGACGAATTGAGAACATCTGTGTGTTTTGCGGTAGTAGTGTTGGTACTAAACCACAATACGTAGAAGCATCACAAGAATTGGGTCGAGTCTTAGCTGCAAAGAATATGCACTTAGTATATGGCGGAGGCAATCTTGGACTATTGGGGATCGTTTCAAAAGCCATACACGAAGGAGGCAGTCACTTTTTGGGAATCATTCCAAAACCCTTGGCAGAGGCAAATCTTATTGAACCATCAAACGGAGAGGAACTGATCGTGCCAGGTATGTCTGAACGACTGGTAGAAATGATTAACCGTGCTGATGCTTTTATTGCTTTGCCAGGTGGCTTGGGTACATTGGAGGAAATGTTTATTGTGCTATCTTGGGCGAACCTGAACATACACCAGAAACCAATTGGGCTGTACAACGTTGATGGATTTTATGATTTTCTTTGTGTGTTTCTTGATGATGCCCGGAGAAATGGGTTCGTGTCAAAACCTTTGAAAGAACTTCTCTTTACTGCCAGAACTGCTCCGGATCTAATAGATCTACTCATAGCCTATAAACCACGAGTTGACCATATCCTTTCAAAGATAAATTGGTCCGAGGACGATCGTGGTAAGAGGCGTAGGATTAATCTGGATCTTAACCTTTAATTTCCTGTAGAATTTCAGCGAACCAGGTACTATCTTCTAAACTCTTCTTCTACTGTTTAAGACATTGGGGACAATGTCTCATTTAGGTTTGGGGGAGGGAATTAGTTGATTAGTATCTTCTTTTTATTTGTGTGTTGTTTTTATTTTTAGTTCAAAATTTTTCGAAAAAAACAAAACAAATTGAAAAATTTTCAAAAATTACAAAAATATTTTGTGTTTTTATTTTGACTAAAAATGTGAAATTGGTAAGAGATAACTGAGTAAGGAGTTTTCACTCCTGAGACGTATCTCAAACCATTTATTTCAGAACAAGTTAATTTTTGTTTATTTCCTTTTAAATTATTTAATTTGTGAATTCTCCATAAAACAGACTAAAATGGATCTTCATATGCTCAGTTGGCAGGTATTATCAACATGCATGGTAACATACGGACATGAGCTAAAATTGAAAAGTTTGTAATATTCAGTGCTCTAGTTTAATTGGAGGAAGCATCTCAAAAAGTGATGGAGTTAAAAAAAATCTGAGATCCGAGTTATTAAGTCTGTAAGGGTGTTTTAACACCTAGTGCCCTAAAGCCAACTGGTTTGGGAGTCACTGGCCCAAAGCTCGCTACATGGATCAAAGATGCTGCAAAAATATATTATCTGAAGTCTGAGTAATTAATCCGTAGGGGTGTCTTAACACCTGGTGCCCTAAAGCCAACTGATTTGGGAGCCACCGACCCAACACTCGTTACATAGACGGAAGGTATTGTATATAAATAAATAAAAAATCAAAGAAAAATGAAAAAAAAAATTTATTCCATTGCTACAAAAAGGTGTGAATTCTGATAAAACTTTAAGACAAAAATATTACTCTCTTATCAACTGCACTTATGACTGTTGTGGGCAAAAATGAGTTGTTTAATATTTTGTTAGCTGTGTATATGGAGAATGGTAAATATAATCGGAGAATTTACTTATTCAGTAATTTAGAAAGAAATAAAACAACTAGTAACTTGGAGTAGAAGTTTCACCTTATTAGTCACTAACTTCTTTATTCTCTTTTCGCTTGTCGTTTTGCTTGTGTGTGCATTAGTTTCACTACATTTTTACTTTTGTAAAATGTTTGTGGGTATCATTGCCGTAAACCCTCACGACACTACAACTCGTCCACTAGGGACACCTAGGGGTTTAAAGGCTTGTTGCATATGCTAAATGCAACAGTGATCCCTACGAAAGTGGCTTAGTTAAATTTTATTATGTTATTTTATTTTCTGTTTTGCTCGAGGACTAGCAAAATGTTAGGTTTGGGGGTGTGATGAGTGGTAAATCTATCACTATTTACCACTCATTTAACCTAATATTTTGTATAGTTTCTTGAGTTTTGTGAATATTTTGATGTGTTTTGTGTTATTTTGTAGATAAATAAAGTCTGAGGACATTCTGGAGGTGATTTGGACCAAAACAGTGAAAATTGGAAATAGGGGCATTTTGGTAATTTGTGCGCGTCGCGACACGCAAACCCTTGGCGTCGCGACGAAAAACGTGCACCAGTCCCTTGCTAACGTGCACCAAGTCCAAATGTCAGAATCTGAAAAGTTGACTTTGCTAACGTGCGCAGTGCCACGTGTCACCATCACAGAGGATCCGCTAACATGCGCCGGGACACGTGTCACAATCATATGGTGCCGACACTCCGCGTGACACGTGTCATCTTGTCATTTGACCAAATCATCGGTGAATCTTCTTCTACCATGTGTCATCTTCTCATTGAACCGAATCTACCACGTTCCACGTGTCGAATTCTTATTGGGCCGATGAAATCCGCGTCAACTGTCAAAGTCAAAACGTGTGGACCAAATCAACTATTCTCGCGTCGCGACGCCCGTGGCCTACCGATGTCTATAAATTGAGCTCGAGATTTCAGTTTCAATTGTACCATTCTCTCTCATTTCTTTGATGTAAATAGGGAGTCTTCTCTCTAGTTTCTTTTAATTTAAGTTTTGTAATTTAATTTTAATTACGTTTTGTAATAATAGTAATTTACTTTCTTTATTTTTACAATTTTTACTATTCAACCATGAGGAGGTAACTTCCCTCTGCTAAGGTGAAAGGTAATTCTTTTGCTATTACTATTTAGATTAATCTCCCTTAAAAATAATATATTCACTATTTAAAATTTGACTTAAAAAGAATACCGCCATATTGGTCGGTTGGTAATTCATTTTAATCTGGTTTAAACCTGACTAATCAAGGATACCGCCAGATTGGTCGGTTGGTAATTTAATTTTGGTTCCGCCTTTATGGCTGGTTTATTTTGGTTCCCGCCTTTATGGCTGGATTATTGACAAATATTACCGCCTTAATGGCTGGTTGGACTTAATTTGACTTAATCAGGTTACCGCCTATATGGCTGGTTGGTAATATTATCACAAGTTTATATATTATTTTATGGGAGATATCTAAAATAGTAATTAGTAAAGTAATTCCTTTTACCTTAGCATTTCATTTTATTTTACTTTTCAATTTCTACTTTACCGCATTTTACTTTTGGCATTTTTACTTTATGTCTTTTATTTTACTAGCCCTAGTTATGTGTTGTAACTAAATTAGTTATCTAGGGTTGTGATGAAATCCAATATCACCGGTTTATAATGGGTTAGATTATAGTTTGGGTAATATAAAGATTTATTTATTGAGTCTTAATCTTAATGCTTTTTATTAACTGGCCATTAATAAAATTGACTAGGTAAACTTAAAATGAACTAGACATAGGGATTTTAAGTTTAAGACCTTAGACTCAATAGCCCACGATCTTCCTTGAGGATAGATAACCCTTTAATAGATTTCCTTACAGGATAGGAATATACTTGTCGGGCGAGGGTAGCCTTAATTGGAACTTAATCTTAATGAATTCATGTAATTTGGTTGACATAGACATATGGTTCAATTGGGTTATACTGGATATTTGTAGTTGACCATCGGAAGAGGCTTTTACATAATTTAGTGTTCCAGGTTAATAAATCAATATATTACCCAACTATAAAATAACCACTTCATCTTTAAAAAGATATTGGAAGAAATTACAACCCTATATAGTTTTTAATATTGAATTCTCTTAAACCTACTTTCGAACAATTTTATTTACTTGTTTTTAAATTTAGAATCGTCACCTTTTCAAATCAATCAAACAACCTGTTAGATACTAGTAATCATTTAACCTCATAAAATTAATAACTTAGGTATTAAGTCCTCGTGGGATCGATACTTTTTATACTACTTGAACGATATGTACGCTTGCGTTATACGTGTGTGTTTATGCCGGTCAAAGATTCGAGAGATAAAGGCTGCACACGCAGGTCTAATTTAATAAATTCTAAATTTATTACTATAATTTCCAAAATTGCCCTCACCCATCTAATATCCATCCGATATAGATTATTCATACAATACATTCATGTATTCACATAAAGCATGTTATTCAATCAATCTAATCCAATTAATTGATCTTTAAATTAAGTGATCATCCAATGTTCAAACAACGATTTGATTTGCGCGAGTCCAATTCGTTTAAGAATAAGTACTCCAAGTGCGTATTCTTGAATTATATCGAACAACAATTTTAAATCCGATTTAATTTGTATTCAATACTAATTCTTTATTTAATTCCAAATTAAATAATTACAATTTTAATGTGCCTTTACGATTTAGATTCTAAATCTAATCATAATGGGTCTCAAATCCCAATTAACATCCAATGTCAATTAATTAAAGTCCAATGGGCTTTCAATTAATTTCTTAAGGCATGGACTTTGGCAACCAAAGCCCAATAAGGAATCACATTTTGCCATAAAATTAATTTTTGGCTCATTAGGCCCAATTAATTATCTAAAGGCCCATTTATTATATTTGGACTTAATGGTATGGTTTTAGGCCCAATTTGGATCCAATCCAATTGTCCTAAACCAACTTAGCCCAACCAAGCCAATAAGGCCCAAATATAACAATTTTAGCCCAATTCCAAATTAAGCCTAATTAATTAAATTCTAATATTCCAAATATCACAATTTATTTAATTAAAGTGTATTGCCATAATTAATTATTCAAATTAACATTTCCAAAATACCAATTTACATAATTAATCATGCTTTATTATATTCAATACATGTCCAACATTATTGAAGCAAAATCAACCTCATTACATGCTCTTGATGCTCACGGTAATATGGATATTTTTTCATTAATTTTGATTTCAATCCAATTAAATCACAAATCAATATATCCAAGCATTTTAAACACATCTAATGGCCTAAAATCAAAATCACCATGAGATACAAGGGTTCCTCCATATTCAGCAAAGCCAAGCAATTTGGGAAAAATTATCTAATCAATTTTTTTTCATAAAATTAATCATGCATAACTCTCAGTTATCATAATCTAAGCATACTCAAACAATCAATTTGATAAAATCATGGTCCAAGCAAAAATACCCAAATTCATGATTATAAACCCTAATCAATTTCATGCTTAAATAGGCTCTGATACCATTGTTGGGTCTCTAAGATCAATCCCAAGATCTAATAAGCATAAAAGATGTGTAAATACTCAACGAAGTTTGCGGAATAACTTACATTGATCGGCTAGGTAGGATGTGTAGACAACAAAATTTGCCTCCTTTGAAGTGCTCCAAACTCCTCTTTGAATGATTGTGTGTTGAGCTCCAAGCTTGGTAAATGAGATTCCAAACTCAATGGATGTTTCCCTATCACCTTTGTATGATTCTTTAAGTGCTAGCTTTGGAAGAAAATTGCAACAAAATTATTTCTTTGGTTCTTTGTAGTTCACGGCAAAGTGAAGGGAGGGGAGAGAGTTTTGGTTTTTGATATTTTTATTTCTAAAATCAATTACAACTTATGAAAAATCAAAAACAAATTTTTGTTATGCTTTACCAAAAAGCTAAGCAAAGTTTTGGAGGGAAAAATACATTTAAGGCCTCCAACTACTCCCATCAATCAACTTTGACACTTGATGGACAAGTGATGTAAGTTGGTGGGACCCACTTTAATTCAAAATTCAAGTGGCTTGCTCAACACACTTTGGGCTCGGGTTCGCTTAATCCAATTAAATGAATTTTCCGTCGCGACGTAATTAAATCCAATTTAATTAAATAATAATGCCTTGCAAAATTATTACGAACGTCGCTCGCGAATCAATTATAAATTAATTCGTTCACCCGAATTAAAATCCAATTCTAACTCCGTTATGAAATCTAATTTCATTTAATATATTGAATATATTATTTAATCAATTAATTCCAAATTAATCGTTCTCTCTCTTCTTATCGAATTTTATCCCAGGTAAATTCTCGCCGTAATTAATCCCGGATTAATTTTCTCTCTTTTCTAATTAATCCCAGATTAATTATGTTCTAGTCATACGTCATCAGTGAATCTTCGGGAAGCGACCTATAAGATCCCTGGATATGTTGGCAGTAAATCCGGTCGTCGGACTATCCGAACATGTGCGTACCCGGTACCATGTTCTTACCGATTTATAATACATGGTTGGCTTCTAGCAAAGCGCCGTGCCTACCTAATTCTCCAAAAATATTCTTTTAAGGAATATATAATCTATAACAGGCGTAGTATACATAGTATTGCGTATTGCAATCCAGTATCTGATGTCACATGCAAGGTCTGAGACTGGAATAGTGTTTGCCCCGTACGAAGCATATATCAGATCACAAGCAACTAGTCTCTATAATTGGATAATCATGACCTTGTCATATTATCCCGATAGTTGCAACATAATAGAGAACCAGTTCTGTATCCCTGCGTGATCATCATCTCCATATGACTGAAGTGATACTTCCGTCTTGACATCACATCCAATACACTACGATTCTTAATAAACCCAGAAGAGGCGTACATAGAACCTGTTAAAGTCCCGGACGACCAAAACCAAAGCGTATTGATTGTCGCAAGTATTAGCGATGCAAGTCTCAAGTTAAGACCAAATACACCTACCCTGATCCGGATTCCCATAGACACAATGGGATTCTGAGGGGTCTATCCAGAGCGAAGCTGTTTCTGTTTTTTTGACAAACACAACCTCCTATCACACTTGCATAAGTATCCAATACTTAAATATATTAGAACTATGATGTTACGCTTCCATAACACGCACAAGTGCAATACTAGTCTATTCCGCATTATCGATGTCCAGTCTCGATAATACTACGACTAGTGATATTTAATGATTAAACCTTCGTGGATTGATACTGTCTCATATCTTATAATCCGGAACTAATCATAAGGACTTTTATCATTTATATATATACAAGTAATCTAATTACAAAATGATAAAATAGCAATTTCCATTGTCACATAGTTAATTTGTACAAAAACCACAATGTCTTTTATAAATAGTGACGGTATGGGTCATAATTGTCCAACAGACAGGGACCTGATTGTAATTTTGAGGGGGCCAGCATATAAATTTCAGAAACTTCACTATAAATGCCCCATAGTTTCAGCATTTTACAAAAATGGCAAAATTTTTCAAAACACACACACGACCCCTAGTCCCCAATATCACGTTATTGACTTCCTTATCGTGTCGGTGGCCTGCCGGCCAACAGGATAGGACAGAGGGGTGTGCCGGCCACCCTCCACCTTATGGTGGTCGGCGGCAGCCCTGGATCGTTGTCGAATGGTAAGAAAAGAGTTAGACGTGTGCGGCTATGGGTATCTCGATCATGACTCATCGTTTCATTTCATGGCCCAAGCCACCCGTCAAATCAAAGCTCTCAGAGAGTACTACAAGATGGCGGTGGTGATTTTTTCGATCCGTGCTCGATTGCACGCCAAACGATGGAGGAAGATTTGGATGAATAGTTACCCACATTGAACAGTATCTTCTATCAAAATTTCATCGATTCCAGCACGTTCGTTGGATCATTGGAGTCCGTATATGCCCTCGAAATCCCGATAAGACCTCTTGTTAAAAATCCGTTAATTTCAAGTTTTCTGTTAAATATTCGGGTGTATCCAGTAGCTTCGTAGAGTAGAGAATTGATATAAAATGAATTGTTCGAGTATTAGTATATTGAATATTTGCATTTGGTAGAATCCGAGTGAAAACAGAACGAGTTTGATCGATCCGATAGAATATGCTAGTTTTCGATAAAAGTGGGCTTTTGCATATAATGATGTGTTTTTATTTTAACAATAGTTATGAGTTATATATTATTTTACGAACATGTTTGGATAAATCCAGGTAGGTTCGGGACCTTTCCTTAGCATTTGCGGACTTTTTTCGGAATTTTTTCAAAAATACGTAAACCGAGAATTTAAGTTAACTAATGGCTTGAGTTAGTTTATAATGATGTTTTAAAACTACTGAAACTGAAAGTGTTGAAATCAAACTTGTTTGGGTCGTCCCGGAAAAATCCGGCAATTTGTCAAAGTCAAGTCGATAATTTCATAAGTTGCTATTCTAACAATATTTCGCCATTTATTTTGGTAGACTTGACTAAGACCTGGAATGCTCGTGAAGCCAGGTAATTAACCAATGCGATGAGAACTTGAATTGGTGAATTCGTGTTTCAAATATTTATATATACACATACATATATACATAAATATAGACGACTAACTTGTTAGGATAAAAGAGAACAATTACGAGGAAATTTTGAGTATGGGGTAAAAGATTATGTATAGTTAAATTTATCGACTGCCACATGTATGAATTTTTGTTAATCCTTTGATGTGAAGTGAAATATTTGATGAGCATAATGTCTATGTGTATGTATAGATGTACGTAAGGGTATGAACCTGTAATGATTTGATTACGTGTAAGTAAATGAATAAGTAAATGTACAAGTATATGAACATATATTGTATATGCTTTTGATGATAAGGTATGTATAGGTTTGTTATATGGAATCGGAAAATGGAGCAAACCGTGATTTCTGATTGGACATTAGTTCTGTATGAATACGGTATATGAATAAGTAGCTATTGTTTATATATGCAATTTATTTGTATAGAGATTGAAGAAGTTAAGCATGATAAGGAATAAGTATAACCCAAACGTTTTTTAAATGAATATATGTGATTAATAAGCTTTGTATCAAAGATTTATATGAGTGTTTGAATGATAGCATGGAGTGTTGTCATGGATGTGCTTGTGTATGAAAGATTGTGCAATGAGTTTGTGTTATGTGATATGTGTGTATGTTTAATTGGTCAATGTTCTTGTAGTATAGTAGTCGAGCTGGTTAGGGATCTGTTCGGACGGAATTCATCCCATACCTATTATAGAATATGTAATGAGTCTTGTACGAGCATTGTATGTGTAAACCAACCATATATGTGTGTTGTTTGATTATATGCTTTGTGATGTATTGGTTGTTATGTGTGTTTCGTGGTTGGTTGCACGATGGTTGTATGTATGTCTAAGTGTATGTATGTGTATGATAGAACTCGTAACGTATACGGATAGTGTATGCTTATGTGAAATGAATGAATGTTTTGAAACTGATGTGAATATTAGATGTTTTTAAAGCGTGTTTACTACATTGTGTTGGTATATAAATGTAGGTGAAGAATCCTAAAATTGTATTTGTATGCATATAAGAGAAATATGCTATGATATTTGTAAGTGAATGTGACTCCCGAATGTCAAACTATTATAAGGTTATCGTGATTAAATAAAGTTAAAGTAATTTCATTTTGGTATAAAAGATAGATTGTAATTGAATAGAATGAAGTATAATTATTTTATCAATTTGATGATATTTTGTGAGCTTTGAATGTTTGGCTAATAAATCAGCATATATGAGAACTTGTCATGATAAAGTATAAAGGATAACAAATATTGATAACTTTGAACGTGTCTTAACTTAGTAAATTTGAAAAGAACTTCTAAAGTGAGTGATTTAAATATAGTGTTTGTAGTAATAACATGGTTACTTATTGAGTTTTTATAACTCACCACCAAACCAGTTTGTTAGTTTTGCAGGTTGGCTACTAGATGGGTCAACCATTTTAGCTTTGGAAATCATGCTCGAGACGTGGATTCCTCAAGCGGCAGTCACCCTCGCAAGTGTCCTGGGAGAAGATAGATAGAGGCTTAAGAAGTCTAGGATATTTTGGTTATTATTTTGCTAGTCGTGCTGAGCACGTGGTTTGTATATATGTTAAGTAAATATTTTGATTCTGATGATAATAATTATGTTATTGGCACTGAGCCTTTGAGTGTTGATGGATGATATGGGTGTTAGGGTTGTTGCTCGGAGTGCCGATCCGGATCGTATTTATGTCCGATTCATAAATACGAACAATTCTTTTTTCCATAATATTACTTACTTAATGGTAGCACCTCTTGTTTTTTATATACGTATTTGATCTAATAATGATTAGATTGAAACTAAATATGATTTAGTGATATGTATATATTAGACAAAGACCCTAGAATTTACAACGTAGTGCATAGTTACAACGTAGTTTGTAATTGACATTGGAAAACTTCACTATAAGTTGAATATTCTCAAATAAAGTTCATGGCCAAGATTTACTAACACAAGTCGGTTAGTAAAATCCGCAGAAACCAGTACATGTCGTATATCGTGACTTGGTCCGATGGTTTATCCCAATGAACCATGAGTCTCGAGAGACTCATATAGACGTGTAGGTGTTTATTTAATAAATAATGAACGACTCATCGAAGATTTCCTAATAGATGGTACACCAACGTCAATAGGAATCTTCTCGAGTCGAGTAGCATAGTGGTCATTCGACTTGAGATACCATTGTGTATATATGAGATATCCTCCACACTTTGATGGTAGTCACGTCAATGATCTATTTAGATCAAACCTCCGCCTGTTCGTTGGGTGTGGACTGATGCTCATGATATCCTGTGAGTATCAGATAGAATCTGTCAGTCCTGTGTACAGGGCATAGGTATCAGGTATGTATTTGCGATCTAGTAAATCCATGGCAGTGGTATACTTCAGAAGCGAGTTCCGAGTGTTATTTAGATATCGTAAATTTAAAAGTCGACTATATTATACCTTAGAGATTTGACGTTTTTATCTATATCCCCGATATAATAGATAGCCTATGACGGAGGGATTATACGTATGCAATGACCTCGACTTGCATAGTTTAGCGAGATTATCCGTGGTCGTCATAATTTACGAGTGAGTGAATTATGGACACGAAATTGGATTCTGTAACGGATAAACCTAAACTTAGAGAGTCCACAATATGAAGTGTACTCGTTGAGCACTTAGGCAACGCTTTATGAATAATACAGATTATTCATAATACTTCACCGGATTAACTGAGTTAATTCGAATCGTTTAATCGGTTAAACGAAAATACATATATTAGGGCCATTTCGGTCAATTAATAATTAATGTGTATTTGTATTTGATACAAAATTTGATTTTACATATTAATTAATTTTGAAATGAGACTTTGACACATGCCATTAATATATGTATTTGTTATTTAATGTAAATAAAAATACATATATAATAATAATCGCATTAATTAATTATTTAGATATTTAAATGTTAAATATCTAGATAATTAAATTATTTCAATATTACATAATTGTTATGCAATATGTTTGATTATTATTGGTTACATGTGGCATGATTTTATTAAGCTTAAAGTTTACAAATTGGATTTGTCAACTTAAAAGCTTATTATTAATTAATTAGATTAAAAATGACCAAATGACCAAAATTGCCATTTTCCCCCTCCTACAAAGTCGATTTGCTTCCTATTTAAAGTGAGAAAATTTTGTTTTCTCATTTAAGAACTAGCCATGGCCAAAACTCTCTAGTAAAAAAAGCACCCAAATATTGTTTCAAGAAACAAGGAAGAAAGTGAAGAAATCAGGAAAAAAGTTTGAGGAAATTGCAAGATTTGAGGTAATCTTCAATAATCATAAACTTAAAAAGCTTGTTTCTTGTCCTTGAATATCTAGAATAGTTCTAGGGTTTCTTCCTTTCTTATATTTTGGGGTTTTTTATTTGGAGGATGGATTTGGAGGCTAGATGTATGTGTGAAGTTGGATTGGATAATATTATTGTAATATTAGTTCAATTTTGTCATTTGATGACTTGTTGCCATTTTAGAGTGTTATGAACACTCTTCTAACTCCTACAATTGTTCTTGAGTTCTTCATAGGCGGTGGCTTTGGTTGGTGTTAATGTTGATATGATTAATATTGAGAAAATTGGATTTAAAGCATAAAAAAAAATGATTATTTTTGGTTACCAAATTAGATCTGGATTTTCTGTGATTTTGGTGATGAAAACTAGGTTGTATAAATGTATTGGATGTGTTTTGGGCATTTGAACAATTGCCGGAAATTGTTTCGAAGTTGAAATATGCGAAAACGGTGAAAAACAGAGTTACCGGGTGAGTTTCGGGCTTACAGGGTGTCCGCTGTCCAAACAGTGAATTGGTCACTGTTTGGGCAGCCCATGAACTGCCCAAGTACTATTGGAGCTGACCTAGGCAGTCCCCATGTGTGTTGGTTGGTCGGTTCGGACAAAAACGTGTTTTATGCCATTTTGCGGAAAAATATTTTCGTAAAAGTTTCGCGATGTTTCTAACATATTTATGTCGTTATTTGAATAAATATGTTTATGTGAAATATGAATGAATTATTCATATTGGATATTGAATAATTTATTTGGTAATTTTAAAAGTTTTAAAGTTACGATTTCGGCCGAACCGCGTGCTCCGCTGCGCCTGCAAGGATTAAATTTCTCATGCTTGATATATGATATATAATCCAATTTTGATATTTGCACATGCAAGGATTTAGATGTTTCTTAATTTTTCGGTTCTACGTTAACCAAAAACATAACACAGATTTAATGGTTAAGTTAAGTTTTGTTTTCCCAGGTAGAATTGAACTGTTGAGAAATTGATCTAAATTAAAATCTATATTTGATGTAGAGTAAAGACATTCTTTAGGAATATCCTTGCTTAAAAAAGGCATTAAAGTAATTAGTATTAGGAATACTTGTTTCTTGGTCCGCCTTGTCAGTACGGATGCAAATGATTTCCTGATGCTGTAGCTGTATCGTGCCAAAGCTGTGTAGTTATGGCTGATGGTAGTTCATTTGCGCGGGTAGAACTTATATGATAAAAGATAAATTCAAGTGAAATTGGAAATCCTGAATGTGTCAAAGCTGTCAGGACTACATCGGTAGCTTGAGTTTGTCACTGATGAGTGTGTAGACAACAGAACCTGGGCGACATTTTTCTAGGCTCGCGGCCTAGTTGGGAAGTACGAAATAACATTGAGTCGCCACCCGGTGTGAACCGGGACAAAGATTTAAGGCCGCACTCACCCCTCGCAAGGGAAGACCTCAAACCGTTGGGTTCGGAATGGTCCCTTACTTATGTCATTTGTGATGATATGATTTGTGCAATTAATCAACCGAGTCTACTCAATAATCATGCTCAAGGGTACTTAGACTTAACATGCTTTCATCCAAATAACTCCACGCAATATAACACAACGAGCATATTGAACCATTAAACCAAAGTAAACAAATAACTAATTAAACATTAACATAAACTAAACAAAACATCATGCATCAGGAATAAAGAAACAACATGCCTAAATAACATAATCATGCTTTGAAAGTTAAATAATGAACTAAACTAAATCATGCTTTAAACAATAAATAAACAACCTACGAACTATAACATGCTCAAATACAAATTTGGATGAGACGAGATATGTATATCTTTAAGTGGTACGCGGCGTTGTATCCCGAGTGCAGACCGCACTACCGTCCATTCGCAATCGGCTACGGAATTTACGTCCGGGTTTCCATCCAATATACCACAAAAAGGGAACACATATCCCCCTCATCCAACAATCACATCATGCTTCAAACGACTCTCATGCAATAATATTTTAAAATAAATAAAATAAAACGAAAGAAGATAAGTAAAAAGGTGCCCTCAGGTCTAACCTCTTTTGTCGTCTCAGGAAAGGGCGTTACACGTCCGTTGGAAGGGTGAATGATCCGCTACTCTTTCGGTCCACTAACTCAACGACTTTCCTCGCTGTTTCGCTGTCTTGGGGCTGTTGTTTTCACTCATTTTCGCTGCTGTCTTTGTTGTATTTTCGGGTCACTGTTTTTGGTAATTAGGGGACTGTTTTGAGGGTTTTTTGGTTTTGTATTTTTTGGTTGAAGTGCAGAGGAGCCTTAGGGTTTAATTTTGTGTTTTTGGGAGGATTAGCCAGCCAGCCTACCAGGGTTTGGAAAGGTGGGTGAATGGTTCTTTTTATAGGCCAAGGGAGGGGGTTTTAACTTGTTTGGGTAGGAGAAGGATTTGTGTGTTAATTGGGGATATGTTTTAATTAAAATGAGATAGGGAAAATTTTTAATTAAGGGAAGTGATTTGATTTATTCTTTTTAGTTAAGGATATGATTTATTTAATTTAAGAAGGTGATTAAATTAAATTAGGAATGTGTTTTATTTAAATTAGGAATGTGTTTTATTTAAATTAGGATTTAATTTAATTAGATTTTAATTTAATTTCAAGTTTAATTTAATTGGTGAATGTAATTTAATTTAAGTTTAATTTATTGGTTTTAATTTAATTAGTGACATGTATTTTAAATGTTTTAATTATTTAATTTGTGATTTAATGGGTTTGATGTGTTTTAAAATAGAGGTCCAACAAGCGAACCCGAAGCGAAACAAGCGAGTTAAATCCAACAAAAATTCCATTTTCCAATTTTACCCTTCCAACGTCCGTTTCCCGCAACTTTCATGACTAAAGAGGTAGTTGCCTCCATACGAGACTCATCATTGGGCTAATGTGTAAAAATACAATGCCTACAGTCGCCCCCACTTTGATGGGACTTGTGCAGTGTGTGACAATGACAATCCTATCAAAGTACGTGCAATGCATTTTTACTTACCTGGCTCGCCAGCTGTCACCTGGTCTGCCTGCTGTGCTGAATTGATAGTGCTAAACCCCGTACCTAGGGCGTCGCAGTTGCGTCTCCGTACCTAGAGTGCCGCAGTGATGATGTTGGTTGTCTGGATGCCAACCCCGTACCTAGGGTGTCGCAGTGACGTCTCCGTACCTAGAGAGCCACAAAAGTCTGAATGCTAACCCCGTACCTAGGGTGTCGCGGTAAGTTGTGATGCGGGTCTTGTTCCCGATCTGAGTCAAGTTGTGTTGTGGGTCTTGTTCCCAATCTGAGTCAAGTTGTGTTGTGGGTCTTGTTCCCAATCTGAGTCAAGTTGTGCTGTGGGTCTTGTTCCCGATCTGAGTTAAGATAAGGGTCTTGTTCCCTGAATTGTGGGTCTTGTTCCCGATCTGAGTTGAGTGGAGGGTCTTGTTCCCTGAATTGTGGGTCTTGTTCCCGTTGTGAGGGTATTGTTCCCTGAATTGTGGATCTTGTTCCCGATCTGAATTGAGCTGAGGGTCTTGTTCCCGAATGGTGATGAGGGTCTTGTTCCCGAATTGTGATGAGATTGATGGCGAGGTGCTATGACCTCTTGGTCTTGTTCCCGAACCACCGAGTGGGTTTTGTTCCCGAAGTGAGCTGAGGGTCTTGTTCCCTGAATTGTGGGTCTTATTCCCGATTTGAGTTGAGGGTCTTGTTCCCTGAATTGTGGGTCTTGTTCCCGTGGGTTTTGTTCCCGATTTGAGTTGAGGGTCTTGTTCCCTGAATTGTGGGTCTTGTTCCCATGGGTCTTGTTCCCATGGGTCTTGTTCCCGAAGTGAGCTAAGGGTCTTGTTCCCTGAATCGTGGGTTTTGTTCCCATGGGTCTTGTTCCCGAAGTGAGCTGAGAGTCTTGTTCCCTGAATTGTGGGTTTTGTTCCCGAACTGTTGATGTGATGTGGTCCATTCCCGAACTGTATCTCCATTCTTGGATTGCCATTCCCGGCGTGCCATTCTCGGCGTGCTCATTCTCGAGCTATCCATTCCTGGACTATATCTCCATTCTCGGAGTGCCATTCCCGGCGTGCCATTCTCGGTGTGCTCATTCTCGAGCTGTCCATTCCCGGACTATATCTCCATTCTCGGAGTGCCATTCCCGGCGTGCCATTCTCGGCGTGCTCATTCTCGAGCTGTCCATTCCCAGACTATATGCCATTCTCGGCGTGCTCATTCTCGAGCGTGTCCATTCCCGGACTAAACTGATCTGATGTAATGTGGGTCTCGCCCCCAGAATGCCATACCCGGCAATGCTGATCTGATGTAATATGGGCCTCGCCCCCAGAATGCCATACCCGGCAATGCTGATACTGATGTAATGTGAGCCTCGCCCCCAAAATGCCATACCTGGCAAGACTAATACTGATGTAATGTGGGCCTCGCCCCCAGAATGCCATACCCGACAAGACTGATACTGATGCTAATACGGGCCTCGCCCCAAACTGATGCTAACGTGGGCCTCAACCCCGAGACTTATCCCTAAATTCTTACGACATGGGCCTCGGCCCTGGGATTCATTCCAAATTCTGAAGACGTGGGCCTCGGCCCTGGGATTCATTCTGAATTCTGAAGACGTGGGCATCGGCCCTTGGATTCATTCCCTGGATTCACTCCAAAACTATGCTGATGCGGGCCTCGGCCCTGGGATTCATTTCCGATGCTGCTAACAATTTGGGCCTCGACCATGGGATTCATTCTCGGATTCTGCTGATAGTGTGGGCTTCGCCCCCTGGGATTCATTCCCGGACTCTACTGATATGGGCCTCGACCCTAGGACTCATATTGGTATGGGCATCGCCTCCAAACTGATACTGATATGGGCCTCGCCCCCATGCTGACTCTAATGTGGGCCCCGCCCCATGCTGATACTGATATGGGCCTCGCCCCAAACGGATACTGATGTGGGCCTCGCCCCCATGCTCATACTGATATGGGCCTCGCCCCAAACTGATACTGATGTGGGCCTCGCCCTCAAACTGATACTGACATGGGCCTCGACCCTGGGATCCATCCCCAAAACTGATGATAATGTGGGCCTCGACCCTCTGGGATTTATTCTCGAAAACTACTTATAATACAGGCCTCGCCCCATGGGATTCATTCCTGAAACTTGATGATAATGTAGGCATCGACCTTGGGATCCATTCCCGGATTCATTCCAAAACTCTGTTGATATGGGCCTCGACCCTATGATTCATTCCCGGATTCATTCTAAATTCCGACGACGTGGGCCTCGACCCTGGGATTCATTCCCCAAACTGCTGATAAGGTAGGCCTCGACCCTGAGTTGATACTGATGTGGGCCTCAACCCCGGGACTCATCCCCAAACAAATACTGATATGGGCCTCGATCCCAAACTGAAACTGATGTGGGCCTCGCCCCCATACAGACACTGATGTGCGCCTCGCCCCCAGACTGATACTGACGTGGGCTTCAACCCTGGGACTCATCCCCAAAACTATTACTCATATGTTGTTGATTCTGGTTGGCTTGTCTTTGCCGCTTTCTCTTTTTCTTCCTTGAAACCTGTGAATACAAAACAAAAACAACACAAAAAGAATGCAAATACGTTACGTGTATGCATGCATGCATGAATGAATTTCCTATTCCGTTGGGTTAAGTCTTCCGCCAGTTTTCCAGGTGATTGCTCAGTCTTCTCTCTAGTCTCATGACTCAATATCTTGTTATGTCCCTGATTCGCGATGTGGTAGACTGGTCGCCCCCAGTCTGGGTTTAGCTTTCTGCTCTCCGCCGTTCGCACTGGGTCAAAATGAACCACATGGTGGGGCCTTCCATATCATTATGCTATATCACATGTTACGAAATAGTCCCAATAGTTATACATATCATTGTCCTCAAAGAATGCTCAGTAATGAAACCAGAGAACCTTCAAAACATTCGATGCAACTCAAATCCAAGTCCTTGAATAAATGATCTATGCCAGACTCAAAGTGTGTGTGTGTGCAAAGGTTCTTTCACAGCTTAATCCTTAGGTAAGCTAACTCGATGATTTCGTTTCAAACATCGGGATCGAGGGGTCAAACCAACCTAGATATCTCAGTTATGCTCTGCAATTGCTTTTTCGTGCTCAATGTGGTATGGTTTTCTTTCTTTTCCTTTGTCTTTTTTTTTTTTTATTTTGAACTTCATTTTTTTTTTTTTTTTTTTTCTTTTCTTTTCTTTTCTCTCTCTCTTTTTTTCAAACACACTACCCTTTAAGGTAGCATTTCTCCTCATGGTGGTCCTAATACTCGCCCATGGGTAGCTTCACGCTTATCGGTTATAGGTGGTTCAATTCTTTTCTTTAGAGACTTTTCTTTCATTTTCAACCATACCACACATCATATCATAAGCAAATCAAGATAGACATCTAAGCAAACGGTCATTCACCGACCTACAATTTCTTCAACTAGTCACTTTGCTAACTACTCAAGTTTTCACTGCTAAGAACCATAATCAAGTGCTTACGAGTCTAACATAGATCAATCACTCAAGGCATCAGATAAAAGCACGTCAAGGGTTTATCATTTCTAAAGTTTCACTCTAAAGCAGTCAATTTCATCATCAGACTTATGCCTAACTATCAAGGACTAAAAACAAACAAAATTTTTTTTCTCTTTTTTTTTCTTTCTTCTTTTTTTTAAAGGCCCCCCAATGGTCTTTCTATCATTGCAGAAAAGTTCTCTGTTCCTCGATTTCCTTTTCCACGATATCCATGTTTGCTAAACTCTTCTTTGACAAGTCTTCTTTTTCCTAACCCAACGGATATCTATGATGGATTTTAAGACACGAGGTTTAACATGATGCATGTATGCATGAGATGCATGGGATGTATGAGACATAATATGCATGGGGCTATCAAAAGCATAAAGGGTGGCCCCAATAGGTCATACGGCTATGGTTCACATGTGGGATTACGGGAGTGTGGACAAAGGCTCTCGTTTGACGAAGGATTACCCACAACTATGACTCCACACTCAAGGGTTCAAGCGACCAAGTGAGTGCACCTTTTTTATACCTCACGGTACGTGCCAATGAGTTACGGTGTATGACTAACTGTCGAATGGATTTCCCGTTGTAGATTCCCCAGAGGGAGGGTGGAGCGAGGCTCTCTTAAGTACCCAAGCCCCTTAGGCTCTTATCGCTTGGTGTCAGGAATAAACAACGAGTCCTCCAAACTAGTTTGTCACAACGAGCTACAAGTAATGATTATCTCGGTGTCTTCACAGTTTTTCCTTATAAAAAGGTAGTGATTGAAGGAAGACATCGAACCATTACCTAGCCTTAACAATGCCTTTGATTACACCCCTTTCAACTCACTATAGAAACGATTAATTAAAGCACAAATTATACACATCACAAGACATGATTTTGGGGCCGATTCAAAATATCCCCAGTGGAGTAGCCAGACTGTAGACAACAGAACCTGGGCGACGTTTTTCTAGGCTCGCGGCCTAGTTGGGAAGTACGAAATAACATGGAGTCGCCACCCGGTGTGAACCGGGACAAAGATTTAAGGCCGCACTCACCCCTCGCAAGGGAAGACCTCAAACCGTTGGGTTCGGAATGGTCCCTTACTTATGTCATTTGTGATGATATGATTTGTGCAATTAATCAACCGAGTCTACTCAATAATCATGCTCAAGGGTACTTAGATCTAACATGCTTTCATCCAAATAACTCCACGCAATATAACACAACGAGCATATTGAACCATTAAACCAAAGTAAACAAATAACTAATTAAACATTAACATAAACTAAACAAAACATCATGCATCAGGAATAAAGAAACAACATGCCTAAATAACATAATCATGCTTTGAAAGTTAAATAATGAACTAAACTAAATCATGCTTTAAACAATAAATAAACAACCTACGAACTATAACATGCTCAAATACAAATTTGGATGAGACGAGATATGTATATCTTTAAGTGGTACGCGGCGTTGTATCCCGAGTGCAGACCGCACTACCGTCCATTCGGAATCGGCTACGGAATTTACGTCCGGGTTTCCATCCAATATACCACAAAAAGGGAACACATATCCCGCTCATCTAACAATCACATCATGCTTCAAACGACTCTCATGCAATAATATTTTAAAATAAATAAAATAAAACGAAAGAAGATAAGTAAAAAGGTGCCCTCAGGTCTAACCTCTTTTATCGTCTCAGGAAAGGGCGTTACACGTCCGTTGGAAGGGTGAATGATCCGCTACTCTTTCGGTCCACTAACTCAACGACTTTCCTCGCTGTTTCGCTGTCTTGGGGCTGTTGTTTTCACTCATTTTCGCTGCTGTCTTTGTTGTATTTTTGGGTCACTGTTTTTGGTAATTAGGGGACTGTTTTGAGGGTTTTTTGGTTTTGTATTTTTTGGTTGAAGTGCAGAGGAGCCTTAGGGTTTAATTTTGTGTTTTTGGGAGGATTAGCCAGCCAGCCTACCAGGGTTTGGAAAGATGGGTGAATGGTTCTTTTTATAGGCCAAGGGAGGGGGTTTTACCTTGTTTGGGTAGGAGAAGGATTTGTGTGTTAATTGGGGATATGTTTTAATTAAAATGAGATAGGGAAAATTTTTTAATTAAGGGAAGTGATTTGATTTATTCTTTTTAGTTAAGGATATGATTTATTTAATTTAAGAAGGTGATTAAATTAAATTAGGAATGTGTTTTATTTAAATTAGGAATTTAATTTAATTAGATTTTAATTTAATTTCAAGTTTAATTTAATTGGTGAATGTAATTTAATTTAAGTTTAATTTAATTGGTTTTAATTTAATTAGTGACATGTATTTTAAATGTTTTAATTATTTAATTTGTGATTTAATGGGTTTGATGTGTTTTAAAATAGAGGTCCAACAAGCGAACCCGAAGCGAAACAAGCGAGTTAAATCCAACAAAAATTCCATTTTCCAATTTTACCCTTCCAACGTCCGTTTCCCGCGACTTTCATGACTAAAGAGGTAGTTGCCTCCATACGAGACTCATCATTGGGCTAATGTGTAAAAATACAATGCCTACAGAGTGAAGCCTTGATACACCTCCTTGTGAATGTGCCAAAGCTGTCATAATGAGAAATGATCAGGACCAAAATCATGAGTCACAGTGAGTATGATTGACAATGAGTTGTCTACCTGTGAATATACGTAGGCGAGAACGTGCCAAAGCTGTAACTCGAAATATATTCATGGGTCCACTTCTCATTATGGAATTCAATTTAATTATTGGATTCCCGTTTTCCGTTGGGATTACGCTATTATGTAAAGTAGTGGGAGGCACTGCTGGGTTAAAAATCCATAACTAAGGCATTGTGTAATATTATGGAAATTGGCGCTTATGTTTCCTTTATTCTATTATGTATATAGAATTAAACTTCTAATCCACTGCATGCATATTTATATATATATTTTTTGACTTCACTCATGGTTGCAAATTTCTAGAATAGGTTCTAGATTATGAGAAGGCTAGGATATTGTTAGATTAGTCAAAACCATCGGGAACTGTTGTTCCGATTTTCTTGAAAATCATGATGGTTAGTGACTTAGTTACTAAGTTACGATAGGTAATCTAAATAGATATCTATTTTAGGATATAATTGTCTAGAGAG
The DNA here is from genome assembly GCA_019454045.1 of Zanthoxylum bungeanum. NCBI lineage: Eukaryota > Viridiplantae > Streptophyta > Magnoliopsida > Sapindales > Rutaceae > Zanthoxylum > Zanthoxylum bungeanum. The sequence goes on from SKCR01031858.1 coordinate 129,965, forward strand.
AATAGTTTCTTATGCGGTAAGAATTGACGTGAATTAGTTCATGTCTCAATATTCTTGACTGCATTAAGAAAACCCCATTAGGTATTTGTTTATCTGATAATGACGTTTCTTGGCTTTAGTGACCTTTAGAGGTGGTGTGTCTGACACAGTTTGCTAATCAATTATTTGTAATTGTTGTGAATAGTTGAAGGTAAATTATAAAGCTAAAGAAATGAGATGTGTATAGTTATGTGTAGAGAATATTGATTCTCACAACACGACAACTATAATTATTGGATACCAGATCTCTTGTCTAGTTATTTAAAATATTATTTAATGATTTTTTTTTATATTTGATATCAGAACTTGCGACTATTGGATAGTTACTTGTTCTTTATAAATAATTATTTCATATTTTAATATGACTAGTAGTGTCATTGACGAAGAGATAAACATTAAGAAAAATATTCGGTTAACTAAATAATTTAGAATACTGCTTTATGAGATTTTATCACATAAGCATTAGATGATTATTATGTATGGTAAAGAATGGTCTGATACGAGATCACACCACATATCCTTATCCATTTAATGAATATTGTATTTGGGAATGTAATTAAATCTCATTTAACCAATGATCTTCATTGGATCACAGATTTATTAAACTAATATATTGTATAAATTACCTTGGATAGTTTTCTTTACTTTGTAACTTAGTTAATGAGTTTTCATGACTTAGTTACGTGTTTCTAAAAGAACACACATTGAATGTCTTGAATGGTTCGAGAACTTTCAATATGCTTCTGATGAAACGCTAATAGAATATTTTAACTGGTTCAAATATATTCAATTTGAAATTTTGAAAAATGTATCCTTAAAATTCATCATGAGTCTTTGAATTATTCAAATATGTTTGATACGATCAAACATATGAAGTTATGGCAATTAGTTCTAAGATTATTTAATGATGTGATTCTTACTCAATATTATTCTTCTACGATTCCATCGTGATGGAATTGGTCAGTAAGAGAAATCGAATCTTATATGATTTGATTCGTTTGATATTGAGTGTTACCGAATTGTTTTCAATACTCTTGGGGATATGTTCTAGTAACACTAATTCATCATTTTAATTAATGTTCCATTAGTTTCTACAGATACGTATATGATATGTATAGGTAGAAAATTCGAATCTTGAAAAGTTTGAGATTTGAATCTTTCTTTTGTATAATGGTTATATAATTGAAAGTACTTGCGCCTCAGAGGTACAAGTAAAAGTTTATCATTTATTCTATTTAATAGAATATTGTATTATATTTGATAGAATATCTTTTCTATGATCCCGAGTAATGAAATTATTTTATTATTTGGTGTGTAACATCAGATGTTAACAATTGAAGAAAAGACTTGACTTATTGAAGTCAAATGTGAGAGTGATAAATTATAAATGGAACTATGTAATTAATAAGATGAAAAGACCCTTAGAAAGCTTCCATATAAGTCCAATAGGATGTCAGAATCATTAGTGTAGTATTTGATACTTAATGGTTCTGTTGTTTTCTTATCAAAGAAAATTATCCTATAACTTATAGTATGAGTGATATTTGATATCGATTTCAGAAGTTAGCATTGAACCATAGATCTAAGATTATTCGTAGCTTACTACGATCAAGTTTTGAACCTGATTAAGCTTGTGTTATGAATCGTTCATAAAATGTATAAATTGTTTGCGCGGCAAAAGAAAAGTGAGATTGTTAAAGGTTTGACCTTTATGGTATGACAGTTAGAAAGGTTATACTCGGTAATTTTAGATTCTGAGAAAACTTATCTCTCGTCTCACTATTTGAATAATTAAGGATCTGTTGGTTAATGTTGATATTAAACTATGTATTTTAGCTGGGAATACAAAATGGCGTTTTTGAATGGTTTCTTCGAAGAAGAGATCCATTGTGATTTCTTTGTTTGAAGAGTTCGTTCTGGAATGGCCCTGGAGTTTGTATTCTGCTAAAATCATAGTTTGATATACTAGCTTATAGAGCCTATTGTAGACTCAGATAAGCTTTCCGAAAATTTATGTTCTGTAATTTTGATATTAGTCAGATTGTCTGGTTTTATCAAAACATATATAATACATATATGATAGTAGGGTTAGTGGGAGCGTACATATTTCTTTCTAGTGTTATATATCTTAACGACATTATCATTATTAATGTAATAATGAGATGTTTGTGAGGTAAAAGATTTACCTAATTCTTATTTTCTCCGTGAAAGCAGTGGGAGTTGTCTCTGTTATATTTGATATAACGTTTCATATATGATATAAGACTAAGAGACTTGTGAGATACTTCCATTAGTCGTACATTAGATACGATCTAATAAAGGACACATCAAGACTATTTGTGTGACAGTTAGTATAATTGTTTGACAATTAGTGTGTCTCTTGTATATAGTATTCATCTTTCATAAAGGATGATTCTTTTGTCAAAAGAGAAGTTGACTAGAATGTCTAGTCATTTATGCATCATAGGATGATGGCATAATGAATACTATATTATGTACGGTTAAATATATCAAGTTAATCGTAATTGTTACGAGCTATTTTAATATGATGTAGACCATATGATGTGTCTTAAAACATGTTCTTTGTTATCTTTGAGATATTAAGAACGATTTTCTTATTCATGGAGTATATAATCTGCAACCATTATGATCAAATTAGTTTTGAGTCTAATTATGACATTAGATGGTCTGTGTCATATAGAGTCAGAAAAGATGCAGTGGGAGTGTCACGGTTGATTCTACTGTATTAGTGGAATTAGTTGTAACTTATGAAGTATTGACTTATGAAGTTGCATAATGACCTTATAGATAAGAAGTTTTGATATTAATGTTGTGTTTGCGGTTGTCTGCATAGTATTTTAGATTTGATCCTTACATACATAGACAACTCAGTAGCTATAGCACAATATTGATGTAGCATCTGAGTCATATTGATGTATAACTTAGGTTATACAATATATGAATGATGTTGGCTAAGGGAAACATTTGGTGTGTTGGACAAACTCAATTTGTTATAAGCGGATCTACTTCCTGGTACTAGAGCAAGTGGGAGAAATTATTAGGTTTGGTGCTCGGAGTGCCAATCCGGATCGTATTTATATCCGATTCATGAATACAAACAATTCCTTTTCCATAATATTACTTACTTAATGGTAGCACCTCTTGTTTTTTATATACATATTCGATCTAATTACGATTAGATTGAAACTAAATATGATTTAGTGATATGTATATATTAGACAAAGACCCTAGAATTTAATACGTAGTGCGCAGTTACAACATAGTTTGTAATTGACATTGGGAAGCGTCACTATAAGTTGTATATTCTCAAATAAAGTTCTTGGTCAAGATTTACTAACACAGGTCGGTTTGTAAAATCCACAGAGACCAGTACATGTCGATATCGTGACTTGGTCTGATGGTTTTTCCCAATGAACCATAAGTCTTGGGAGACTCGTTTATACACGTAGGTGTTTATTTGATAAATAATGAAAGACTCATCGAAGATTTCCTAATAGATGGTACACCAATGTCAATAGGAATCTTCTCGAGTCGAGTAGCATAGTGGTCTTTCGACTTGAGATACCACTGTGGATATATAAGATATCCTTCTCACTTTGATGGCAGTCACGTCACCGATCTATTTAGATCAGACCTCCACTTGTTTGTTGGGTGTGGACTAATGCTCATGATATCCTGTAAGTATCAGATAGAATCTGTTAGTCCTATGTACAGGGCATAGGCATCAGGTACGTATTTGCGATCTAGTAAATCTATGGTCGTGGTATACTTCAGAAGCGAGTTTCGAGTGTTATTTAGAGATCGTAAATTTAAAAGTCGACTATATTATACCTTATGGATTTGACGTTCTTATCTATAATGGCGTTACCGGGTGAGTTTCGGGCTTACCGGGTGTCCGCTATCCAAATAGTGAATTGGTCACTGTTTAGGCAGCCCATGAATTGCCTAAGCACTACTGGAGCTGACATGGGCAGCCCCATGTGTGTTGGTTGGTCGGTTCGGACAAAAATGCGTTTTTATGCCATTTTGCGGAAAAATGTTTTCATAAATGTTTCGCGATGTTTCTAACCTATTTATGTCGTTATTTGATTTTAAATAATATGTTTAGGTGAAATATGAATGAATTATTTGTTGGACAATTCTGACCCATAGCGTCACTATTTGTACAGATCACGGTGTTGTTGTACAAATTAACTATGTGACAAATGAGATTGCACTCTTATCATTTGTGATTAGATCACCTAGATGTATAAATGATAGGAGGTCCCTATGATTTGTTCCTGGACTGAGAATGATATGAGACAGTACCAGTCCACGGAGGATAAATCATTAAATATCCCTAGTCAGAGTATTATCGAGATTGGACAACGATAAATAGGTAAAAGACTAGTATTACACTTGTGCGCGTTGTGAGGGCACGAAAGCATAGTTCTCATATATTTGGGTATAGGATACTCATGCAAGTGTGATAGGAGGTTGTGTTTTACCGATGGTACGGGAAACAACTTCGCTCTGGATAGACCCCGCAGAATCCCATTGCTAGTATGACTATGTGTCTATGGGAGTCTGCAATCAGGGTAGGTGTATTTGGTCTTAACCTGAGACTTGCACCGCTAATACTTGCGACAATACATATACTTTGGTTGCGGTCGTCCAGGACTTTAACATGTTCTGTGTACGCCAATGCTGGTATATTGAGAATCGTACTGTATTGGGTGTGATGTTAAGACGAAGTATCACTCCAGTCATATGGAGATGATGGTCATATAGGATATGGAACTCGTTCTTTTAAATGCTCGAGCTATCGAGATATTATGACTAGGTCATGTATATCCGATTATAGAGACTAGTTGCCAGACATCCGATATGTGCTTCGTACGGGGCAGACACAATTCCAGCCCCAGGCCTAGCACGTGGCTAATCCGATACTGGATCGACATACACAATACTACGGTATACTACGCTTGATATAGATCACATATTCCTAGAAGGATATTTCTGGAGAATTGGGTAGGCATGGCGCTTTGCTAGAAGCCAACCTTGTCTTGTAAATCGGTACAAACATAGTACTAGGTACTTACATGTTCGGATAGTCCGACGACCGAATTTACTGCCAACATATCTGGGGATCTCATGTGCCACTTCCCGAAGATTCACTGATGATGTATGACTCGCACTTAATTAATCTCGGATTAATTTGATGAGAGAGAAAATTAATCTGGTATTAATTACGGAGATATTTTATCTGGGATAAAATATCAATTAAAGAGAGAGAACGATTAATTTGGAATTAATCGATAAAATAATATTTCGATATATTATGCGAAATTGGATTTCGACGCGGAATTGAAATTGGATTTTAATTCTGGCGAACGAGTTAATTTAGAATTAATTCGTTAGCGACGTGAATAGTGATTTCGCAAGGCGTAATCGTTTAATTGTGTCGCAACGGAAATTTCGTTAATTTGGAATTAGCGAACCCGAGCCCGGGATTATTTGCGAGCGCATTCGCATTTCGAATTCGAGTGCGGCACGCAAGTCATATCAAGCGTCAAATCGCTAGTCACATCAAGCGTCAAATCACATGTCACTTTGAGTGATGTGACAATTTGATTGATTGATTGAGTGATTGATGTGGTAGTTGAAAAGCATTAATTGCTTTTTGCTTTTTGACTTTTTGGTAAATGGAAAAAGGGTTTTGGTATTTGATTTTGGAAAATCAAATAAATATATAAAACATTTTTTTTCTTTCCTCTCTCTCTCCTTACTCACGGTTTCTAGGAAACCTTTTCTTCCCTCCACTTTTCTCTCAGCTTTGAGCCGTTTCTTCTTCTTCTTCTTCAAGATCTTGGCTTGGCCGTGAGAAGCAAGGAAGAAGACAAGGTGCTAGCACACAAATGGGTTAATACAAAGGTGATAGGGCAGTGAACACATGTGCATGGAATCATTTTTGAAGCTTGGAGCTTCAATGGAGGTCATCAATGGCCGAATCTTGGAGGAGTAAAAGGGACCAAAACCGAGCAGTCCACTGCAAGGAGAAGCCACTGCCGAGCTTCAAGGAGGGCTGAAAAGGCTTGTGTTCTTCGTAGCATCCAAACTGATCATTGTGAGTATGTTTCCGCCATTCTCCTTTGTTGTATTCACTTATTTCATGCTTGATTTCATTCTTGGGACCTAATTAGAAACCAACATTATTCATATTGGATATTGAATAATTTATTTGGTAATTTTAAAAAATTTAATGTTATTATTTCACCCGAACCGCGCGCTTCCGCTGCGCCCGCACCAAAAACCCCAACAATGAGCATAGAGTCCTTAGGCGTGATTTTGATGTGTCGATGTGGACCTGAGGTCCATTTCGATATATGATGTTCATTACATAAAAATATTTTAAAATACACCTATACTTGATATCAACGGGTTAGACCCACTTTCGCTGCGCGGGGTACCGATCCGACCCTAGGGGTTCCACAACTGCCCCAACAATTGTATGTATACGAGTCGATATGAGACCCTTAGGGTGGCCTCAAACACTCTAGGGTGGAACTAGAATGAATTAGAACTAATTTGGGGAAAATTCTGATCTCGCATCACGACGCAAGGCCTTACGCGTCGCGACGCGCATAATTCCAAAAACTGATATTTGAAAATTTCCAGCTTATGTCGTGACGCAAGTCCTTACGCATCACGACGCGGACAATCCAGAAACAAATCTGCATCATTTTCCCAGTATGTGTCGCGCTGCGTAAGGTCTTGCGTCGCGACGCGAACCTATTTTCTCAGGTTTCCGACTTGCATCTCATTATCTAGTTTACCAAAATATCACCAACACTTGAACACTCTTCCAATCTTCAAAACTCATCTAATATCACCACCCATACACAAATCATTATCTAAATCATTTAATTACAAGCATAATCTCCTCAACATATTCATAAACAAATAAACCTCATTACATGTTTTACTCTCAAAGCACTTCTCCAAATATATGCTATCAACTTATCCACAACCAATTATGTAATTCTCATTATTAGGGTAACACAAGGTGCGAAATTAGGGCTTCACTTCATTGCCCAAAACTAAACTTAGAAGGTAGAAAATAGAATAGAGGGCTTAGTTGTCATGGAAAATGCTTGAAAGCATTACCAATTGCTCTAAAAGTGGCATGAGAAATGAAGAAAATGAAAAGGCTTCCCACCTTCTCTCTCACTTTTTATTTGGCTTCCAAAGAGGATGAATAAATAGTGCTCTATTTATAGAGCAAGAGCTGATTTTTTTTGTTGCAAATGAATGGTCCATATTTTGCCACATCACCCAATTTTAGTTAATTCTCCAAATTACTGTAGCAGCCGCGGAAATTGTAATTTTTGATCCATTTCTGGTCCGAATTTGGAAAAAGAATTCAACGCAGAACTTGTAGCTCTCGGTCTAAGCTTTTCGAAGATATAAAGTTCATAAAAATCGGAAATCGTATGAAAACGTTACGACCAAATTACTAAAGGTTGTTCGAGGTGGGATGTAAACTAAGTTCTGCATCGAAATTTCAAGGAATCTTCCGAATGTCCCAAATGCCATTTTATGAGCATGTACTTGCTCGAACATGATTTATATCAAGTATTATGCCTCCGAATTATAATTTCCGTCAGGCTTTGGTAACATACAAGTCGTCAGGTTCACCGGATGTTACATTTTCAGAAATTGTTCTTGTAAATAATCTCATGTTCTGATGGATCCTGACCTAAATTTCTACAGCCGAATTTTAGATTTATCCTTTAAAGAAATAGGAAAAATTTGAGTCGAATTATATTCATGATGCGATTTTGATCTGTGCAAGTATTACATACCTCTTCAAATTCCCTTAAGTGCTGATAAGGATTTTCTTATTCTATACCGTGAAATGTGGGTAAAAATCAGATGACACCTGGATTAAAATTGAAACATGATGCATTTGGGGGGGGAAAGAATGCAAGATGGTGATAATGTCCTAGTGGGATTCATGAATTCTCTGAGTGTCATAGGATGATTAAGATCGCCATACCGAGACTCACGTTCTACCTGACCAACTGGATTTTCATCTCGACTGGGTGGATTTTTATTTCGATTCTCGGCCATTTTAACTGACGGTGAAGGTGATGAAGACTCTCTATTTAATATACTGCTAGATGGTCGAGATCAATGTCTCATGCAACCTAAATGCAAAATATATGCTAAAATTTAAATATGCAAATGCAATACTTACAAAAAGAAGAAATAAAATAAACAAGTGAAAAATAAAATAAAAAAAACGTTAAATGACAAAGGAAAAAATATAATAATTAAATCCTAAAAACGTCATCTGATTCTTGTTAATTCAGATCTCAATTCAATTTCTTGCTCAATTGTCTCAATTTCTCGAATTAGGTTCTCACAAAAAATTATGGAAGAATCTCTAGATAAGGATGGTTCAATAAATTCTTTGTCAAAATGCAAGCTCCATTTTAATTGAGTTTTATGTCTCCTGTAACCTTGAAGAATTAAGTACAAGGTTTGTATGTAATTAATCGAAAATTAAATTAAATATTAGTCTTTAGATTATAATTCATATATTATAATATAAGTAAGATTAATCTATATTATTATATTAAGAGCTTCACCCTTTACCCCAACAGAATGAAATTAGCTACTCATGATTTGAATACAAACATACATAATTTTATTACTGAAAGAAAAAAAAAGTTACAAGAACGTTTTAAAAAATTAAAACACACAAAAGCTGGATTCCATAAATTTTCAGAGAAAACTATGGACTCCCGCGCTGATTTTATAAGGTGTTGAACACCTCTATTTATAGTAGAGGGCTCAGCACCCTCACCCTTTATATATCATGCAATTTGCAAATTGCATGATTTGTGGGAAATGACATTCCACTGAAAGGTGGATGTCATTTCTCACCTATATATATATATATATATATATATATATTTTTTTTTTTTCTTATTGTTTTTGTCTTTAATAATTACAAATAATATACCTTGGATTTTTCATCAATTTGGGCATTGAAAGTTAGAAAATCTTGTAAACAGAAAAGTTGTAGATATTTACGTCTTCTTTCATCTGGAACTAGAATCGGCTCAATCTGATATCGGAGTAAACAGTTATGACCAAAATACGAATATTACGTAAAGTTGGAATTTCCCAAATTGTATACTGTTAGAATGCCCTTTTAAGTTTCTGGCCTCCAAATCCAAATGTCACTTCCGTTTTTCTAGTTATATATCCAAAATATTATTTCACCTACATAAGAAATAAAAATCACAATAAAAATATATAAAACATAAATTTAATTATTATTTCACAAATGTGCTAAATTAAGGGGATTAATGAAATTATAAGTGTAAAATAATTAGTTTCTCTTTTATTAGATGTACACTTTTTAATGTTCATCAACAAGGGACTTCCCAACCACAAGTGTTTGATAATGGAAGTTTAAAGTACAACTTCGGCACTCACAAAGATAATGAAGATTTAGTGTGAGTTGCTAACCTAAGAATTCCAAGCTCTCTAAATGATATAAAAATGTATGTAGTGAGATTTTGTATGAGAGTGTATATAATGATAAAGGTTTTGTAAAACACTCTGTTTTTACCTTAGAGCAATTATATGAAGGTTCAAGCAGTGGCAAAAATGAATTAGGGACTTGATTTATAGAGAAAATGAAAGTAGTCCTTAATGTTTACGCTGAGGCCGATATGTCGATCTACAGAGGCCGGTATACCAGTCTGTCATTATAATGGCTATGAAATGTTACTGTTTGACACTGGTACTAGTAAACAAGACTGGATTATTGATCGGTATGGAGATCGGTATGGATCATCCTGGTTTTCGAGAGCATGTAAAATTCGAAGTTAGACCGATATGAATTCCGGTATGCTCTAAACTAGTTCCCATAACTATTCAGACCCCAGGGTGACAAGTATGAGTGACTGGTATGGAGTAGCTAGGTTCTAGAGGTGATGTAAAATTTCTCAAAATAGAGCAGGGCCCCCGGTATGTCGGTCTTAGTGCCAAAATGTCAGGATTTGAATATTGAAACCATTTTACACATGACCATAATACATCTATATGAATGTGCATATGTCATATGAGCTTAGAGACATAAATTAAAAACTCACTTTAAAAAGAGAGTCATAACATAAGACCAAACAAAATATTTTTCAATTAAGCACTAGCCTTCACATCCATTTTACTCTTCAACACCAATTACTTCGATATCTTTTTGTAATGTCCGCTAATGTGCGTCAAAGGTTTCTAGTGTTGCATCATCAAAATCCATCTTGCGAATATGCTCTAACAATCTCTCCCTTTTGATGATGGCAACCTTTAAAACTTGTAAGCTTTGAGAGTTCCAAATTTATTGACGATTATGCTCCATTTCAATGTTAGCTCTCCTTCAACATGTGATTGTCTTTAATATAGCTTTTTTACCGTTGTTACCAAGTCACAAATCCACCAATCATCAAATTCATTCATTTTTTAGGTAGAGATTGATAGTCCTCTCTTTTTTAGCTCGCTCCTCATTTTTGTTAAGTCTTTGGAATCAATTTCGTATTTCTCATTGATTGACTCTCCTAAAGCTTCCCCTACAAAATTATCAAACATATTTTGATACCCAAAATTTTTTGAGTCCATAGGGGTTAGTCCTAGTTCCTTTCAAAACTCAAATAACGGTCATATTTCTCTTTTTGGTCTAACAATGATAACTTTTGTGCCCTATCATATTACATACATGACATAAAATAATTGATTCAAATATTTTACATGCATGTACATGTGATGAATGTACATATGATTTGGATGCCTTCACAGAATAATTGTTCAAATATTTTTTCTTAATGTGAGACTTATATCATAATCCATATTTTCCAAAAATAAATCTTGGTGAACCAAGTAGTATTTTAAAATTCTTTTCACCTTGAGTGAACTTGTTTATAATGTATTTTAAATCATCTAATCTCTTATTTAAATCATCATTTTTAATTTTCAAAGATTCACAATCACATGATGATTTAGAAATAGATGTTTCATTTAACATGTTGTCTACATTATGTCCATGCTTATAATTTAAACATATATAATCAATATTTAAAGCATGACTTTGTCCAATATGAGATGCATGCTCATTTTGTTCAATTAATACATCATTTTCATGTTTTGCCTTTAAACAAATATTATCATTTCCTAAGCACAAATTTTCTCCATACATGATGCATGTTCATGTTGATGTAATGTATGCTTGTAGGACACAGAAATCGGCGACGCTGTTCCAGGCTCACGCCTGGTCGGGAGTACGGAGTAGCCTGCGGGAGACTAAACAGGAGAAATAAAATGGAGTCGCCACCCAGTGTGAACTGGGAAATGATTTAAGGCCGTACTCACCCCTCGCAAGGGAAGACCTCAAACCGTTGGGTTCGGAATGGTCCCTTATTTATGCCACTTGTAATGAATGGATTTGTGCAATAATCTAACCAAGTCTACGCAACATACATAAGCAAGATAACCTACATCTAAGTTCGCATACGAACTATATCTAAGTTTGCATATAACCTATATCTAAGTTTGCATGTATAAAAGTAGGTCAAAATAACGGCAAGCACACAATCTCATGGACACATTAATTTGACGAATACGGAAACATAAATAAATAACCTATTGTCTAAACATAAACATTGAAGAGATATAATTAAGCTCCTAGTACGAAAGAAACCACTAAATCATGCATAAAAAATAACATACTAAACAATTAAATCATGCATAAAAATAACATGATATTTCTAATAAATAACGAATAAACACAAGATTAGATGAAACGAAGTATGTGCGTTTATCAAGCGGTACATGGAATTGTATTCCAAGTTCAGACCGCACTACCGTCCATTCGGATTCGGCTACGGAATTTACGTCTGGGTTTCCATTCGATATACCACGAGAGATAGCACAAAATCATTCATCCTATGGCCACAACATACATAAATCAACAATACGCAGGCGAAGAAATACTAATAAATAATTAAAAGATGAACGAGAATAAATAAAAGGGTGCCTTCAGGTCTAACCTCTTAAGTCGCCTCTTGGAAGTGCATTAAGCAGCCGTCGGAAGGGTTAATGCTCTGCAACTCCTCCGGTTCACTGGTTCAACATTTTCCTTCGCTGTTTCGCTATTTTTGCTGTTGTTTTCTCTGTTTTGAGCAGCTGTTTTTGCTGTTTCTAGAGTGCAGTTTTTTTGTTATTTAGGGATTGTTTTATGGTGCAGTTTTTTGGTAAGTTAGGGACTATTTTAGGCTATATTTTTGGTAATTAAGGGAGGTTTTAGAGGACTATTTGCGGTGGTTAAGGGTACAGTTTTGGGGACTGTTTTTTTTGGTAATTGAGGGGGATTTATAGGGGCTGTTTTGCGGTGATTGAGGGGGAGTTTTGGTGGTTGTTTGTGTTATCTTGAAAGGGATTTTAGGGACAGTTTTGGTGGTTGTTTGCGCGGTGATGGAGGACTGATTTGGTGTTGTTTCTGCGGTGATGGAGGACTAATGGAGTGGTGTAGTTCTCACGGCAATGGATGGTTAATGAGGGAGGTGTTTTTACGGCAATGGGGAGGCTATTCTTCTTTGCTTTGGCGTGAATGTGCTATTAGGGTTTATTCACTTTGTGAAATTTTTTAGAGGGGGAGATAGGGCGTGAGAGGGAGAGAGAGAGTTGTGAGTGAATAGAGCCCCCCTTGGGTTTTAGTTTGTGTATCTTTTTATAGGAGATGGTTGAGGTTGTCCTTGTACGGGTAGGGAAAATATCATGCAATTATGGAGGGTATCTCTAATTAGTGTGTCATAAGGAAAAATATATTCACTTTAGGAAGGTAATTTGTGGGACTTGATTTGATTTTATTTAGTTTAGGCATATGATTTAATTTAATTAGAAAGGTGATTTATGTGATTTGATTTGATTTTATTTAGTTTAGGCATGTGATTTAATTTAATTAGGAAGGTGATTTATGGGATTTTAACATGTGTTTAATGTGTTTGAATATTTTTGGATGTGATTTAATGGCTTGGGCGTGTGATTGGAGGGCTTGTGGGCGTGTGTTTGGTTCTTTTTGGTGGGCTTGGTGTGTGGGCTTGGTGGTGTGTGGGCTTAGTGTGTGGCTTGGTGTGGATTGCGGGGTTTTGGGCCAATTATGAATTTTAAAACAGAGATCCAACGAGCGAACCCGAAGCTAAGCGAACGAATTAAGTCCAACAAGGTATCAATTTTTGAATTTTCCCTTCCGACTAGACCCGCGGTTCCGGTTTCAAAACCGAACCGGAAGGCGACCGGTTCGGTTGGGGTTCGACCCAACTCAAACCGGTCCGAATCGGTGGAACCGTACGGTTCCACCATTTCAGCGGTTCCAACCGGAACCGAACGGTTCCTGTTGGAACCGTAGGGTTCCAACAGGAATCCTACCCCCAACGGCTACTAGCCGTTGGGGGGGCAGGGAGCCAAACGGCTCCTTGCCCAAATAAAATAATTAAAAATAAAATTTATTTTTATTATTTAAAATATAAATTACTAATGTACCCCTAATAACGGTAATAAAACGGTTATATTTAGGGGCATTTTGGTATCAAAAAATTCTAAAATTCTATAAATAGGATTCATTTTTCATAATTTCATCACACCAAATTCTCAACTCTCTCATTTTCTATAATTCTCTTATTCTCAATCTTACTTCAATACAATTCTCTTATAATCTTATATTCTTATTCTCAATCTCAATTCATTTAGTTGTTAATTTGTTATCATTCGCATCGCAATTATTCAATTTTCTTATTTTTCTTCCTAATTTCTCAAAAAAAATGGCAAGCTCATCTGAGAACATAATGTCAAATATGCCAACCCAAGAGAGCGGCCCTAGTGTCAGTGCACAATCACGGAGAAGAGAAGTTAAGGCTCGGTCCTCGGATATTTTCAAAATTCATTTTAATTTGGAACGCCTAGAAGATGGTTCACAACGAGCAATTTGCAACTATTGTGGGGTTATCTATAAATTTTCTGGTGGATATGGCAATATGATCAAGCACATGGAAAAACATCATCCGGTTGAACTTGGCATTGATACGACGCAAACTCAAATGGGCAGGTACGCATCATCTAGTAGAGGTACGAGTAGTGTAGATTTATTTAAATATTCTGATGCAAAAAATATAGAAGAATTTGAGAAATTAACTTGTATGGCACATCTTTCTTTAAGCTTTGGTGAAAAACTTCATTTTACTAATTACGTGCATAATGCTTTAAACCCTACTGCATGTAGAATGACTCGAAACACAACAAAACGTCATATTTTCAAATTATATAAAGATGGTAAAATTATTTTAAATGAAATATTTAAAGAGATGAAAGGTCGTATTTCTATATGTTCTGATATTTGGAGTGACCATTGGCAAACACACTCATACATGGGTGTGACTTGTCATTGGATTGATGCATCATTTACCACTCAACTATTGGAAGCTAGGCGATCTTCATTACATCCAAGCACTCCAGAAGCAACAGCTTGTGTGGATGATTGGACTCGAGCTGATTTGAGACAACAAGAAGATGCCCCCGATGATTTTGAAGATTTTTTAGATAATGCTTTTGCAACAAGTGCAAGCGGAACCGGAGCCGAAGGATCAACTGATAATGATGATTGATAATTGTAAAATTATAATTTACAAATGGGATATATCTTAAACTTGTAATGGAACTACGTGAGCTTTGATTCCTCTCACCATTGGAGGATACGTAGGCAACTTAAATTTTTAAAAATTTAAGCTCAAGCTCTTCAATATTATAAAAAAATTTTATTTATAAAATTAATCTCATTTATTTTAATTAATTTTCAAAATTAAAAAAAAAAGTCTTGGAACCGAACCGGTCGGTTCCAGTTCGGTTTAAGGTTCCGGTTCCACTTAAGTGTGGAACCGGAACCGAACTGGATTTAACCGGTTCGGTTCCAGTTCCACACTTGTGGAACCGGAAACCGGCCGGTTCGGTTAGGTTCCGAACCGGAACCGAACCGCCGGCCGGGTCTACTTCTGACGTCCATTTCCCGCGACTTCCGCAACTTAAAGGGTAGTGCCTCCGTACGAGGCTCATCATCGGGACTTATATGTAAAAATACAGTGCCTACAGTCGCCCCCACTTTGATGGGATTTGTGCAGTGTGTGACAATGACAATCCTATCAAAGTTTATCCAATGTATTTTTACTTACCTGGCTCGCCAGCTGCCGCCTGACTTGCCTGTTGCTTCGAACTGAGTTGATCTGGTGGTGAGGTGCTGCGACCCCTTGAGGTTCATCCCTGCAAGATGCTGCGATCTCTAGGAATCACTACCGAACTGAACTGATATGGTGACGAGGTGCTTCGACCCCTGGGCTTTGTTCCTAAACCACCGAGTGTGGGCTTTGTTCCCGAACTGTGCTGATAAGTTGTGGGCCTCAACCCTGGGACGCATCCCAAAAACTGCTGATGATGTGTGGGCCTCGACCCTGGGACGCATCCCAAACTGCTGATGAAGTGTGGGCCTCGACCCTAGGACGCATCCCAAACTGCTGATGTGGGCCTCGATCCTGGGACTCATCCCTAAATTGCTAATGATATGTGGGCCTCGACCTTGGGACACATTTCAAAAACTGCTGATGATGTGTGGCCCTCGACCTTGGGACGCATCCCAAACTGCTAATGATGTGTGGGCCTCGACCCTGGGACGCATCCTAAACTGCTGATGATGTGGGGGCCTCGACCCTGGGACGCATCCTAAGAACTACTGATGATGTGTGGGCCTCGACCCCGGGACACATCCCAAACTGCTGATGTGGGCCTCGACCTTGGGACCCATCCCAAACTGCTGATGTGGGCCTCGACCCTGGGATGCATCCCAAACTGTTGATGTGGGCCTCGACCCTAGGACGCATCCCAAACTGCTGATGTAGACCTCGACCCTGGGACGCATCCCAAACTGCTGATATGGGCCTCGACCTTGGGACGCATCCCAGACTGCTGATGTGGGCCTTGACCCTGTGACTCATCCCTAAACTACTGATGATGTGTGGGCCTCGACCCTGGGACGCATCCCCAAACTGATACTGATGTGTGCCTCGACCCATTCTCCATTCCCGGAGTGCCATTCCTGACATACCGAACCTTATCCCCGAGGCATTACTGATGTGATGGTTCATTCCCGAACCGTGCTGTATGAGAAAGGGTAGACTGGTCGCCCCCAGTCTCGGTTCATTTTTTTGTTCTTTGCTGCTTTCATTAGGTCAAAGTAGATCTCCTGATGTGATGTTACGTGCCAATATAATATACTGCCTCTCACGAGATAATCCTGATAGCTAAACATATTTTTGTCCTCAAAGGATGCCTAGTGTCAAAACCAAAGAACCTTCAAAGTACATGATACAACTCAAATCCGACCGTCTAAATAAATGATCTGAACTAGACTCCAAGTGTGTGTGTGCGAAGGTTCTTTCGCAGCTTTAATCCTTAAGTAAGCCAACTCGATGATTTTGTCTCGGAGAATTGGATCAGTGGGTCTAACCTACCGAGATGTTTTGACCATGCTCTGCGATTACTTCCTCATACTCCATAGGATATGGTTTTTCTTTCTCTTTCGTCTCTTTTTTTCTTTTCATTTTGAACTTCCTTTTTCTTTTCTTTTCTTTTCTTTTCTTTTTTTCTTTCTTTCTCTTTTTTTTCAACACACATATCCTTTAAGGTAACATTTCTCCTCATGGTGGTCCTAATACTCGCCCATGGGTAGCTTCACGCTTATCGGTTATAAGTGGTTTATTTTTCCTCTTCGGAGACTTTTTCTTCGTTTCCAACCATATCACATATCGTAACACGAGTAAACCAGGATGGACATCTAAGCAAACGGTCATTCACTGATCCACCATCTCTTTAACTAGTCATCTTGCCGACTACTCAGGCTTCCACCGCTAAGATCATGTAATTAAGTGCCCGCGAGTCTAGCCGAGATCAACCACTCAGAATACCAGATGAGAGCACATCTCGCACTTATCGTTTCTAAGGTTTCACCTTACAGCAAACAATTTCATCACCGGACATATGCCTGACCATCAAAGACTTCTCTCTTCTTCTTTTTTCACTCGACTGGAATTCTTCCTTTCAACCGCTGATAATATGGGCCTCAACCCTGAGATCCATTCTCGAAACTGACACTGATGTGGGCCTCAACCCTGGGATTCATTTCTGACTGATACTGATGCGGGCCTCAACCCCGGGATTCATTCCTGAAAATGATACTGATGCGGGCCTCAACTCTGGGATTCCTTCCCAAAATTGATACTGATGTGGGCCTCAACCCTGTGATTCATTCCTGAAAACTACTGACACTGTACTGTTGCTGCTTCTGGTTGGCTTGTATTTGCCGCTTTCTTCTTTTCTTCTTTGAAACTTGTGAACACAAAACGAAACAAAACACAAAAAAGAATGCAAGTGCGTTACGTGTATGCATGCATGCATGGATGAATTTCCTATTCCGTTGGGTTAGGTCTTCCGCCAGTTCCCCTGGTGACTGCTCGGTCTTCTCTTCCTCAGGCAAAATATTGCTTCAATCTGTCCATATTGATTGGCTCGGTGAACTCATTCCCTTCTAAGTCTGACAGTCTCACTGCCCCATTTCCCATTACTTTCTTCGGCACTGGCACATTATTTGCCAACCACTCGGGGTACTTCACTTCTTCCAAAAATCCCACATCTATTTATTTCTTAACTTCCTCTCTAACCTTCTCGGCCCACTCAGGTCTTATCCTTTGGAGCTTCTACTTTACCGATCTTCATGTTCGGATAAGTAGGTGTCGTGTGCTGGACGATACTTCTATCTACTTCGGGCATGTCCTCATAGGACCAAGCGAATACTTTGGCATATTTTACTAATGTCTCTTCTAATTTCTTTCGCTCCTCAGAGGTAACCTCACTTGTAATTAAAACCTCCTTGGGGCTTTCAAGCGTACCAAGGTTAAATGCGTTTGTTTTGGTTGAGTTAATGTCAAATATACTCAAGTTGTGCAAGTTGAAAGGAATAGACTCAGGCAAGTAAGTGAAATGAATGTCTTTATTATTAATGGATGCGAGATCACAATTGAATAAGATCAGGAAAACAAACGTCCCCATAATTTGCAACTTTGTCTTCTTCCATCTTCTTACTTTTTTCGGACATCAAATCCTCTAACTACTGTAATTCTTTTTCCCATTTACTTTCCCATTTCTGCTCCGTTTCATTTTTACTATTGTTGCCCCATATCCCCATGCGGGAAGCTTGGTGGTCGTGAGTTTGGAGGACAGTGTTGTCGGGTACGCCGAAGTTGATTATGTGGGTGGGTGGATGTTTTCTGTGTGCGTTGGGTTGTTCTTTTTCTGGGTCGGGTATTTTATGGGAGCCGATGAGGTTCTGGATTTCATGTCTGAGGCGGGCACAGCTGTCGGTGTCATGGCCTTTTTACTGGTGGAGGTAACAGTATAGGTTTAGGTCAATGTAGCGTGGCACAGTGTTCAAAAGTGGTTTAGGTTCTAAGGGATTAAGAAGTCCTTGCCTTTTCAGCTCTTTAAACACCTCTGACAAAGGTCTACCAAAATTAGAGAATCGTCTGTTCCTGATGGGGGCGACCTCAGAAGAAGTGGGCTTGGTCCCCGAAGGTCCTATAATGGTCTTTCTATTCTGGTTGCCGAACTTTCTATCATTGGCTATATGGGGTATGGTCAAATTGGCCACAACGGCGGTCAAAGCTTGCAACTGCTCGGTAATCTTAGTGAGATTAGCCTCCAACTGATCCATGCAAGAACCCTCATTATCTGACTCACTCATGTTCGCTAACGGTCTTTTGACGAATCTTTCTTCCTCTCTAACCCAACAGAAATCTATGGTGTCTTATAAAACTACGAGTCAACATGTATGCGTGCGATGCATGAAATATATAAGCTCATCAAAGTTTTCGTACAAGTTGGCCCATTTATCATTTTAAAGCATTCAATCATACTATTGCGAGGTGCAAACTTATCCCAGTTGAAAAAGGCCCAACATGTTTACACTTTTGCGATAACATGGCTAAACAACTTCAAATGATAGGGGGCCCAAACATAAAGCGGCCCATTGGCATTTTAGAAGCTTTTGGCCCAATTGTCATAAGACACAAACTCGTCCCAGTTTAAATGGCCCAACAAGTTCACATCTCATGACAAGAAGTCCAACTGAATCCAAATGATGATGGTCATAAACATAGGCATAAATGGATAATTTCTATTAGTCATACAACTAAAGTTCATATGCGGGTTTATAGGGGTATAGACAAAAGCTCTCGTCGGCGAAAGATTGCCCACAACTAGGTCTCCTCACTCAAGGGTCCTAGCGACCAAGTGAGCGCACCTTTTTTATACGCTAAGGTACGTGCCAACGAGTTATGATGCATGACTGACTGTCAGATGGATTTCCTATTGAAGATTCCCCAGAGGGAGGGTGGAGCGAACTCTCTTAAAAATTTAAACCTCTTAGGCTCTTATCGCCTTGGTGACAGGAATAAACAGTAGGTCCTCCAAATTAGTCCATCACGGTAAGCTTCGAGTAAATGATTATCTAGGTGCCTTCACAGCTTTTCCTTGGAAAGGTAGTGAATGAAGGAAGACACCAAACCATTACCTAGCTCTAATAGTGCCTTTGATTAAACCCCTCCAACCCACGGTAGATACGGTTAACTAAAGTACAAATCAAAAACATTACAAGACATTATTTCGGGGCCGATTCTCTATCCCTAGTGGAGTCGCCAGACTGTAGGACACAGAAATCGGCGACGCTGTTCCAGGCTCACGGCCCGGTCGGGAGTACGGAGTAGCCCGCGGGAGACTAAACAGGAGAAATAAAATGGAGTCGCCACCCAGTGTGAACTGGGAAATGATTTAAGCCGCACTCACCCCTCGCAAGGGAAGACCTCAAACCATTGGGTTCAAAATGGTCCCATACTTATGCCACATGTAATGAATGGATTTGTGCAATAATCTAACCAAGTCTACGCAACATACATATGCAAGATAACCTACATCTAAGTTCACATACAACCTATATCTAAGTTTGTATATAACCTATATCTAAGTTTGCATGTATAAAAGTAAGTCAAAATAACGGAAAGCACACAATCTCATGGACAAATTAAATTGATGAATACGGAAACATAAATAAATAACCTATTGTCTAAACATAAACATTGAAGAGATATAATTAAGCTCTTAGTGCGAAAGAAACCACTAACTCATGCATAAAAAATAACATACTAAACAACTAAATCATGCATAAAAAATAACATGCTATTTCTAATAAATAATGAATAAACACAAGATTAGATGAAACGAAGTATGTGCGGTTCTCAAGCGGGTACGTGGAATTGTAGCCCAAGTTCAGACCACACTACCGTCCATTCGGATTCGGCTATAGAATTTATGTCTGGGTTTCCATCCAATATACCACGAGAGATAGCACAAAATCATTCATCCCATGGCCACAACATACATAAATCAACAATACGCATGCGAAGAAATACTAATAAATAATTAAAAAGATGAATGAGAATAAATAAAAGGGAGCCCTCAGGTCTAACCTCTTAAGTTGCCTCTTGGAAGTGTGTTACGCGGCCGTCGAAAGGGTTAATGCTCCGCAACTCCTGCGGTTCACTGGTTCAACGTTTTCCTTCGCTGTTTTCTCTATTTTGAGCTGCTGTTTTTGCTGTTTTTACTACTGTTTTTGCTGTTTTTACTACTGTTTTTGCTGTTGTTTTTAGAGTGCAGTTTTTTTGTGATTTATGGACTATTTTAGGGTACAGTTTTTTGGTAAGTTGGGGACTATTTTAGGCTATATTTTCGGTAATTAAAGGAGGTTTCGGAGGACTATTTTTTGTGGTTAAGGGTGCAGTTTTGGGGACTGTTTTTTTCGGTAATTGATGGGGATTTATAGGGGCTATTTTGCGGTGATTGAGGGAGATTTTTTGTGGTTGTTTGTACGGTCTTGGAAGGGATTTTAGGGACAGTTTCAGTGGTTGTTTCTACGGTGATGGAGGACTGATTTGGTGTTGTTTCTGCGGTGATGGAGGACTAATTGAGGGGTGTAGTTCTCACGGAAATGGATGGCTAATGAGGGAGGTTTTTTTACGGCAATGGGGAGGCTATTCTTCTTTGCTTTGGGCGTGAATGTGCTATTAGGGTTTATTCACTTTGTGAAATTTTTTAAAGAGAGAGATTGATGAGTGGTAAATCTATCATTATTTCCCATTCAATTAACCTAATATTTTGTATAGTTTCTTGAGTTTTGTTAATATTTTGATGTGTTTTGTGTTATTTTGTAGATAAATAAAGTTTCAGGACATTCTAGAGGTGATTTGGAGCAAAACAGTGAAAATTGTAAAAAGGGGCATTTTGGTAATTTGGGCGCGTCGCGACGCCTAACATGCACCAGAGCTGCTAACGTGCGCCGGGTCAACGGGTCAGAATATGAAAAGTTTGACTTTGCTAACATTCGCCGTGCCACGTGTCACCATCACAGCCGATTTGCTAACGTGCGCCATGCCACGTGTCATCATCCTACGGTGCCGACAATCACCATTGCCACGTGTGCTACACGTCACCGCCACGTCATCATCCACATCACCAGTTGACCGAGTCAAAGTGCCACGTCCTCGCCACGTCATCATCAACCAATCACCGCGTGCCACGTGTAGCAATCCTACAGTGCCGACACTCCCTTTCGCCATGTGTCGCCACATCACTGCCACATCATGCCACGTCAACATAATAATTGAGCTCTCAGCCGCCTTGCCATGTGTCGCCTTATCTTCTTATCCAAATTGCCATGTGTCATCACTAGAGCATGCCACGCCTAACTGTTCCAGCGTCGCGACGCTGGCTTGGCGTCGCGACGCCCAGACCCCAATGATGCCTATAAATTCAGTTCGAATTTTCAGTTTTAGATGTACCATTCTCTCTCATTTGTTTGATGTAAATAGAGAGTTTCTCTCTCTAGTTTCTTTTAATTTAAGTTTTGTAATTAATTTTAATTACTTTTTGTAATAATAGTGTTTTACTTTCTTTACTTTTTACAGTTTTTACTATTTACCATGAGTAGGTAACTTCCCCCTGCTAAGGTGAAAGGTAATTCTTTTACTATTACTATTTAGATTAATCTCCCTTAAAAATAATATATTAACTATTTAAAATTTGACTTAAAAATGATACCGCCATATTGGTCGGTTGGTAATTCATTTTAATCTGGTTTAAACCTGACTAATCAAGGATACCGCCAGATTGGTCGGTTGGTAATTTTATTTTGGTTCCGCCTTTATGGCTGGTTTATTTTGGTTCCGCCTTTATGGCTGGATTATGGACAAATATTACCGCCTTAATGGCTGGTTGGACTTAATTTGACTTAATCAGGTTACAGCCTATATGCCTGGTTGGTAATATTATCACAAGTTTATATATTATTTAATGGGAGATATCTAAAATAGTAAATAGTAGAAGTTAATTCCTTTTACCTTAGCATTTTATTTTATTTTATTTTATTTTACTTTTCAATTTCTACTTTACCACATTTTACTTTTGGCATTTTTACTTTATGTCTTTTATTTTACTAGCCCTAGTTATGTGTTGTAACTAAATTAGTTCTCTGGGGTTGTGATGACTTTTAATATCACCGGTTTATAAGGGGTTAGATTATAGTTTGGGTAATATAAAGATTTATTTATTGAGTCTTAATCTTAATGTTTTTTATTAACTGGCCACTAATAAAATTGACTAGGTAAACTTAAAATGAACTAGACATAGGGATTTTAAGTTTAAAACCTTAGACTCAATAGCCAACGATCTTCCTTGAGGATAGATAACCCTTTAATAGATTTCCTTACAGGATAAGAATATACCTGTCGGGCGGGGGTAGCCAAATTGGAATTTAATCTTAATGAATCTAGGTAATTTGGTTGACATAGACATATGGTTCAATCATATTATATTAGGTATTTGTAATTGACCATCGGAAGAGGCTTCTACATAATTTAGTGTTCCAGGTTAATAAATCAATATATTACCCAACTATAAGATAACCACTTCATCTTTAAATAATATTGGAATAAAGCACAACCCTAGATAGTTTTTAATATTGAATTTTCTTAAAACCTACTTTCGAACAATTTTATTTACTTGCTTTTAAATTTAGAATCGTCACCATTTCAAATCAATCAATCAACCTGTTAGATACTAGTAATCATTTGACCTCATAAAATTAATAGCTTAGGTATTAAGTCCTCGTGGGATCGATACTTTTTATACTACTTGAACGATACGTACGCTTGCGTTATACGTGTGTGTTTACGCCAGTCAGAGATAGGGCGTGAGAGGTAGAGAGAGAGTTGTGAGTGAAGAGAGCCCCCATTGGGTTTTAGTTTGTGTGTCTTTTTATGTCCTTGGACGGGTAGGGAAAGTATCATGCAAATATGGAGGGTATCTCTAATGAGTGTGTTATAAGGAAAAATTTATTCACTTTAGGAAGGTAATTTGTGGGATTTGATTTGATTTTATTTAGTTTAGGCATGTGATTTAATTTAATTAGGAATGTGATTTATGGGATTTTATTTGATTTTATTTAGTTTAGGCATGTGATTTAATTTAATTAGGAAGGTGATTTATGGGATTTTAACATGTGTTTAATGTGTTTGAATATTTTTGGATGTGATTTAATGGCTTGGGCGTGTGATTGGAGGGCTTGTGGGCGTGTGTTTGGTTCTTTTTGGTGGGCTTGGTGTGTGGGCTTGGTGGTGTGTGGGCTTAGTGTGTGGCTTGGTGTGGATTGCAGGGTTTTGGGCCAAGGATTAATTTTAAAACAGAGATCCAATGAGGGAACCCGAAGCTAAGCAAACGAATTAAGTACAACAAGGTATCAATTTCTGAATTTTCCCTTCCGACGTCCGTTTCCCACGACTTTCGCAACTTAAAGGGTAGTGCCTCCGTACGAGGCTCATCATCGGGACTTATATGCAAAAATGCAGTGCCTACAATGCTCTACTTTGAGAGCAAGTTGAGAAGTCATCGAAGGGAATGAGCTTGAACTCTATAAATTAAGAATTATCACTGTGGAAACCCAACCTAACTAACTGGAGATCCCAAGATCTAGGTTCAAAAGGGATAACTGAAATTTTGTGTAATTCAAATTAAGCAATGTAGAGTTTAATATTTTTTCCCATTCCTATAATGACGTAGAGTGTTGTCTATCAAATTTGAAAAACTAAGGATTTTAATGATCATTATATTATGAGATGAGTTCTAATAGGGGTAAAGACAGAATATCTTATACACTAGATCACCTATTTCAAGTAAGAAGTAAGGTCGTTTCTATGGAAATTTTAAGGCTAGATTTCCTAAATTACTTGATGAAGCGAGGACCAGTGTTCATAGCTGAATTGAACTCAATCGTAGAACAGGAAATGATCGACGTGAAGCTGTATAATGGCTATTGTCTTGGTTTACACCAACGGCGAAACAGTTCAAGACTATAGTCACTGGTTTGCCAAGTGAATCCAATAGTCATTTACTAGGAAATGTTCAAGGCGAAAACTATCTATTGCGATGCAGTTTTATTTCAAGGAAACTCTCTTAAGTGTCTACATTAATATTTAGAAAATTATGAGGGATTGTAATAAATTTTCTACATATTAAGTTTATTTATAGGGTGTCTCATTAAAAGACATGTCCCTTAATACATGACTTTTAGGAAAGGTACAAATTGAAGATGTCCCTTAGAGTGGAAAGAGAACCATTTAAAGTGAAAAGGTATATTATGGGGTTATAATATTTTAAAGAATTGCATCCTTAAATCAAATGTACATTTTCAAAAGCATCTCTCTATGTCTATAAATAAACTTCATTGAGTTCTCAATCAATTTTTTCATTTGTCCTTAAGCATAGTATAAAGTATAAGGTTTACATACTAGAGAGAGTTTCCACCATTTTTTTCTAGTTAGTTCGTGTTCTTAATTCAATGAGTGTCCATAAATCAAGAAGTCACCAAGAATCCTGAGAGAACGTTAGCCACAAGATCCGTAGTGCACCGATGAGGGGCTAATAAGTTCTTAATGATATAAACCAACTCAACTTGGTGTAATTTTTCTTTTCATCTTACATATTTTAAGGAATCTACAGGTTTGTCTAATTCCTTAAATCTATCACTACTATAAAAATAAAAAGACATTTTATGATAGTTCTAAATGATTTTTTATAACGATTTTTGAACAGTTATCTTATTCATGGTCATAAAAATCTCGAATTTTTATAACAGTGGTAAAATTTTCATAAAATGTGTATTTTATGACTATTATTGCATTAAAACCATCATAAAAAATGTATTTCACGGTATGATATGATATGTTTATTGTTATGAAACGTAATGAATGTGTGTGTGTGTGTGGGTGTGTGTGTGCGTGTGCGTGTGCGTGTGCGTGTGCGTGTGTGTGTAATGCACATAAATATCATTAATTATTTATATTATTATTTTGATTATTATTATTATTATTATTATTAGTTTTTTCTGTTGACATGATCTGAAGCATGTTGTTTAATGTTGCTATCCAACTTCTAATATCTGAAAATGTTAACAAGTAAAATTTATAACGGTGAAAGTAAAATTTAAATTAGTTATATGTATTTTTAATTTAATTAACACCGAAAACATGCATCTTGTTATACATTTAATGACGGTTTTAAAAAAAAAAACCATTAGTAAATATATAACAGGGAAAAGATTACGATTATTGTATAATAACCGTCATGTTTTCACTATACATTTAATGATGGTTTTCAAAACAATCGTCATTAAATGTATAAGAGGGAATATATGATTGTTATTATATAATAACCGTCATGTTTTCACTATACATTTAATGACGATTTTCAAAACAACCGTCATTAAATGCATAACATGGAATATATGACGGTTATTATATAATAATTGTCATGTTTTCACTATACATTTAATGACAATTTCAAAAAAACCATTATTAAATATATAACAGGAAAAAGATGACGGTTATTATAAAAACCGTCATCTAACCATCATTTTTTATTTTAATAACTATTTTTATTAAAATCGTCATAAATTTTGCGTCATTAAAAACAAATTTTGTAATAGCATATGTTGTGCTTGTATGATCATTATTATTATTATTTTACGAATTTTGCATGATTAAGTGAATAATGACACATCCCGTCAATAAAAAATATATTAGATATTGCTCCAAAGTAATTATATATATAATTGATAATTGTGTTTGTCACTCAAGCACTCCAACTCTTTCCAATTTTCTCATCAAACAATTGATCAAATATTGTATAATAATTTGTCGTAAGTTTTATAAATATATTTTTATATAATGGACAATACAATGTTACAAACAAGCATTATTGAGCTGTAAGTTTCATGCATAAACAATATATTTATTAATTTTATTATATAAACTAACACATGGCCTGCACTTTGTGCAGATTGAGCATATATTTTAGGTATTGATCTTATAAATATTGGTTTCTATTAAGGTCCCAAGATCAATAATAAGCATGAAATATGTGCGAATACAAATTGAAGAAGTTGCGGAATACTCACATCGATCGGATGAGCGACGCTTTGACGAACAAAACTTCATTTCTGCTCCATGGACTGCTCACGGCAGTGGCAGTGAAGTTCTCACTGTTTCAGCCTTCAATCAACAAGAAACCAAGCTCCAAGCTTCGTCATTTGATTCCCGGCTCATGGGTGGACTTCCCTATCACCTTCGCATGTCTCGTAAGTGTGCTAGCACTTGTGATTTTGCCACAAAATCCCACTCTGTGCTTCCCATTGCTCTCGGTTTTGAGCAAAACCAGTGAGCATTTTTTAGCCCCTTGGGCGTGTGGAGAGAAAGAAAATAGAGGAGAGTGAGAGAGATGGAATGTGTGATTAATTGTTTGGTAATGTATTTCCAAAAAACATATACCAAATTCAAAAGTCAAATTGGTAAAATGTCATTCCAAATGACAAAAGTAAACTTGAGTGTTTTACACTCTTTGACTAACCAACCACTTCCATCACTTATAATCAATCACATCAATCAATCAAATGTCACATCACTCAAAGTGACATGTGATTTGACGTTTGATGTGACGCTAGATGCGACTAGCGATTTGACGCTTGATTTGACTTGGTGCCGCACTCGAATTCAAAATGCGAATGCACTCGCAAATAATCTCGGGCTCGGATTCGCTAATTCCAAATTAACGAATTTTCCGTTGCGTCGTTATAAAATGATTACGCCTAGCGAAGTCACTATTCACGTCGCTAACGAATTAATTCTAAATTAATTCGTTCACCCGAATTAAAATCTAATTTTAATCCGCGTCGAAATCCAATTTCATTTAATATATCGAATATATTAATTTATCGATTAATTCCAAATTAATCGTTCTCTCTCTTTAAATGATATTTTATCCCAGATAAAATATCTCCGCAATTAATCCTAGATTAATTTTCTCTCTCTCTTTTAATTAATCCCAGATTAATTTAGAGTGCGAGTCATACGTCATTGGTGAATTTTTGGGAAGTGACCCATGAGATCCCTGGATATGTTGGCAGTAAATTCGGCCGTCGGACTATCCGAACACGTAAGTACCTCGTACTACGTTTATACCGATTTACAAGACAAGGTTGGCCTCTAGCAAAGTGCCATGCCTACCCAATTCTCCGGAAATATCCTTACAGGAATAAATGATCTATATCAGGTGTAGTATACGTAGTATTGTGTATGTCGATCCAGTATCGATGATCACGTGCTAGGCTTGGGGCTGGAATTGTGTCTGCCTCGTACAAAGCACATGTCGGATGTCTGGTAACTAGTCTCTATAATCGGATAAACATGACCTTAAAAATGACAATTCTCATTTAAATGACAATTCTCATTTAAAAATGACAAAGTCATGTTTATCCCGATGATTGCAGTACTTAAGAGTACTAGTACCGTATCCTACCTGACCATCATCTCCATATGACTGGAGTGACACTTCCGTCTTGACATCACACCCAACACACTACGATTCTCAATATACCCAGCATTGGCGTACACAGAACCTGTTAAAGCCCTGGATGACCGCAACCAAAGTAAATTGATTGTCGCAAGCATTAGCAGTGCAAGTCTCAGGTTAAGACCAAATACACCTACCCTGATTTCGGACTTCCATAGACACATAGTCATACTACCCATGGAATTCCGATGGGGTCTATCCAGAGCGAAGCTATTTCCCGTACCATCGGTAAAAAATAACCTCCTATTACACTTGCATGAGTATCTTATACCCAAATATATGAGAACTATGACGTTGTGCCCTCACAACGCTCACAAGTGTAATACTAGTCTTTTACGTATTTATCGATGTCCAATCTCGACAATGCTCTGACTATAGATATTAAATGATTTATCCTTCGTGGACTGATATTGTCTCATATCATTCTTCGTCCAGGAACAAATCATAGGGACCTCATATCATTTATATATCTAGGTGATCTAATCACAAATGATAAGAGTGCAATCTCCTTTGTCACATAGTTAATTTGTACAACAACACTATGATCTGTACAAATAGTGACGCTATGGGTCATAATTGTCCAACAATCTCCCACTTGGCCTATAGCCAGTCACTCGAGTGTCTGACACCCGAACTATGTACGGTTGGCTCAAATTGCTGAGAAATGCTTTCGTCAGCGGATTTATATGATTATCATCTGATGCAATTTATTCGATCATCACATCGCCACGATGTATGATCCGAACGAATCAGATGAATATCGAAGTATGTATCTGGATCGTTAATGAGACCACTAATTCTTCAGCCTATGTTGACGCCTAGCTCAGCTGCTAACAGAACTATATCTAATCTAATTAGATTTGTTTATCGACCCAGAAGGCTTCTATTGCCGCCTCAGCTGCAGCAATAACCCAAATTTTTTGTTTATTCGGTAACAGTATCTTGGTAGGAAATTTCCAGCTCACTGTACCGTTATTCAAAATGTATAATACCGTTTGCGACTTTTAGTCATCTTTATCGGTTAGGAAACTTGCTACTGTGATCCCAGTCACTTCAAGTTCTCCATCTCCATAGATTAAGACAGCATCCTTAGTTCTCTAAGATACTAACAGATGTTCTTAACATCAATCCAGTGACTATCACTCGGATTGACCTGTTTGTGACTTCATATGCTCAAAGAGTATGAGCCACCAGGTAGCGTACATTTTTTCAATGTACGATTCCACGGAGAGTTTTCGAAAGCCAAGCTTTCGCCGATAGTTATTTTGGGAATATCATTTCCAAGAAATGACATATTATCATTATTTATAGGACATTTATTGTCAGTGCGCTCCCACTAACCCTCTTATATACACAAGAATCATTTCGTTTTGAATTAAATCATAAACTATTATGATTACATCAAAACGATAATTCCAAGAACCTATGCTTGCTTCAATCCAAACATGGATCGAATAACCCTCAAACCTTGTTTGCTAGTTTTGGTACGACAAAACCGACAGGATGTTGTGAACATCCTCCAAAAGGTTTCCTTTTCAGGAAAGTGATTTCCCGTAAAGCAGACATATTTCATAAATGAAACATGCAGCTTTAGCAAGAATTATCCAAATGGATTTACCGTGGCAACAGGTAAAAGGTTGAATCGTAATCAACACAATATTGATAACGATACCTTTCCGCTACAAGCCTAGCTTAGTACGTTGGTATGTTTCCATCCATGTATGTCTTCCTTGAAGACTTATAGTACCAATAGGCACAATGTCTTGCGGTACATCAACTAGTATCTAAACTTGTTGATTTACATGGAATCCATTTCGGATCATATGGCACTTTGCCATAATAGGGAGTCGATACCTTGTATCACTTCCTCATCCGTAGTCAGTTGGTATACCTCAATAAGATAGATATCTTTATGAGGTGAGATCAGAAACCCATACCCTAGGTTGTTTTCTGACTCTCTCTGAACTACGCGGTTCTTGTGTGTTCGAAGATTATTGGAATAGTTTCGTCCTTGATGAACTATTTATGTTCCATTAAGATTCGGTGCCTTGAACAGTATTACTCCGATTTTCATCGAGTTATACTATCCTCCCACTTACCACTGCATACCGGTATTCCTCTTAGGAAAACCGCATGGTGAGCAACAATCTAATTGTTCTCTCGTGAGTTGTATAAGTACAATATTTATGGTATCCCTAGGATAACCTACAATTGGCACTTATCCAATTTGGGTTTTAGTTTGGTATCATCCAAACATATGCCTAGCATACCCAAATGTTCAGGAATGAGAAACCTGGTTTCTTTCCTGTTCATATCTAATATGATATCTGTCAAACAGGTTTTTATGGAACCTTATTCTAAATAAGTTCTGCACTGTTAATGCTTATCCGTTGAAGGAAATGGTAGCTCAGAGCGACTCATGATTAGCCTTATCATGTCTAACATAATTCGGTTACTCAGTTCGGACACACCGTCAACTTAACGTGTTCCGGGAGGAGTCCTCATTTGAAAGAATACTTTACTCTTTCAAGTATATTAGAAACTTATTGCTTAAGCATTTTCCATTACAGTCTTACCGTGACGGTATAATACTATAGTCGATCTGTTTGTCTATTTCGTGTCAAAACTTTAAAAATTTCCGATTTGTGTTCTTCAAAAGAAACACATAACCATAACGCGATGCCACATCCGTAAGGTAACGAAATATTCATATCCACATCTAGCCTAGCTAGACATGGGCCCACTTGCTTCACTATGAACTAGGGCTAACAGATCTGTGGCATTTTCACTTTTACCAAGTAAAGGTGTTTTAGGAACTTTGCCCAATAAACTAGATTCATAGACTTTATTTGAATAGAATCAAATCAATCCTAGTACCCACTCTTCAAAAATGGATATATGAGTCTTGTTTAATTGTGTCCCAGACAACAATGCCACAATTAGGTTTCATCTGATCAAATCAGTTGAGCTATTTGTTTGTCATGTTATATTTGAGATTTATTTATATTCAAAATATAAATTCTGTTATTCACATCTAATGTGTTATCTCAATATCATCTTTATATAATAAAACACTTTAGTGTTCCAGAATATAAAGGTTCACCCGCAGCGGGTGAAACACTGATATGGAGATAATGTTTCTAGTCAAACTAGTCACATTATAACAGTTTCCAAATTAAGGTACATACCCGAGGGTAGTTCCTAAAATTAGGTATCTACGGTTGAAACAGCGACTTTCGTCCCGTTTCCAAATCGCAGATTAATCTCGATTGAAGTCAGTATCCTGTTCAAAACAGATTCTGAACATCAATATATATTTATGTCACACTAAGTATCTAAAATCCAATTTTAATACTAGTTGTGAACATAATGTTGACAAACATATTTGAAGTCAGAGCCTTGCTCGTTCTTCAATTCCTTCATGTCTGCTTTGTCCAAACGGCAGTCACGCTTCCGCGATCCTGTTTGCCACAATTTAGGCAGACATTTTGGGATATGTCCTTTATCTTCCCAGAAGATTATAATGATGTTGCCTTTGCCCTTTTTCACATTCCAGTAGCCTTTGGCCAAGCCTCGGGTTTCTAGAATATCGAAGTAAGGTGCGGCCTTGCGCTACTTGCCTAATTGCAAACTTGACTTTGTCTCCTTGAGAATACTCATTAACTCTCCAAGAGTTATTATTGTAATTTTAGTACTTCTAAGATTCTAAGGATAGATTCTTTGAAGATCCTTCAATTTCATTATCATACTTTAAGGATTAATCCTTAGTTCTGATTCAGAAATTAAGGAGTCTACTGCGACAAGTTTAATGGATTAAGCACTTAAGTTATCATCACATTAATCTTCCGAAGATTATGCTCTACTATTTGCTTAACTCCGGGCTTAGGCATAATATGTTATTTTATCAAATAAAGTAACTTATTATTTTCCAGGACCATCCTGAAATTTTATTCCCAATTTGAAAATTAAACCATTTAAATACATTTTCCCTAGGATTATGTATTAAACGTCAATCTTTCAATTTTATCTTGATTCTAATAGTCCAACTATTTAATCAACGATTTAGGTACTATTTATTATAATGATTACAATAGTCCAACTATTTAATCAACTATAATTTAATAGATTAAAATCAATTATATTGATTACTATAATCCAATTATAAAATCAACTATAAATGAATAGTTTGAATATAGTCCAACTATTTATTAAAACAACATTTAAATATTAGTCCAACTAACATTTAATTTATTGACGAATGATATTTGTTTTGAGCGCGTATGGCAAGTAATTAAACGAATAATACAAATTCAATTCTTGCCTCCCACTATTTTTCGGGGAGCCTCTAACCCTCTGTCAAGTACTCGGGAAACCATGTTTCCTAGTGGGCTAGGATCCCGTTAAATATCACACAATCTTGACTTTGGCCAACAAATTGTATGATAATTAACTAAATAGATCTCTAAGATCAATTAGATCCAATCCAATTCCTAGATCCAGTAGGGGGACATCCAAGTCCGAAACATATATCTTATATATGCCAATACATCCAATGTATTACCTAACATTTTCCTCTATCAACTAAGCCTTGGCTTTGGCACAACAAACTTAGTGATCCCAGTTAAGCGCGGCCCATTGAACATGGAAAGCTTCGTAATCAATGTCGATGGACAAGAAGTGGTCTTGACTTTGGCCAACAAACCACAACTTGGACAAGACACCAAATGGAACAAAGCTCTCGTGATTCAAACACATCATCGACGGAAAAAGGCCTTGACTTTGGCCAACAAGCCAATGCCAGTCTCAGATCTTGGGTGGGAATCACTCAATGGAAGGAAAGACGCTTAATATTTAGCGAGGGTTTTTCGAGTGCAAATTGGCAACCAATTTATTATCTTTGTTAAGGTCTCATCATCATACACCCTTAAACATGCATTCTAAACACATAATAAAGCGCGTATAATAAAATAATAATGATATGCGGATGGATACTTTACACAATGATCCTAGATCAAATCTATCTCTTTCTCTCTCCCGCTAGCACATGTATTTACTTCTACCCGTTACACTACACTTCTAAAGAAACCTCGTTTACATTGAGGGGAATAGGTGAGAAGAGAATACAAAGAATAAGGAGGTGATAAGGCTGGACACGCAGGTCCAATTAATAAATCAAATTTATTATAACAATTTCTAAAATTGTCCCACCCATCTAATATCCATCTGATATACATTATTCATGCATCGCAACCATGTATTCACACAAGCATGTTATCAATCAATCAAATCAAATTAATTAATCTAATAATTAGTGATCATCCAATGTTCAAATAACGATTTGATTTGCTGGCGAGTCAAACTCGTTTTGCGAATAAGTACTTAAAGTACGAATTCTTGAATTAAATTAAACTACATCATTAAATCCAATTTAATATGCATTCAATTCTATTCGCTATTTAATTCCAAATTACACATTACACTTTAATTACGAACCTTTACGACTTAAATTCCAATTTAATCGCTACGGGTCTCAAAGCCCGATTAACGTCCAACGTTAATTTAATTAAAGTCCAATGGGCTTTTAATTAATTTCTTAAGGCGTGGACTTTTGGTCAACTCGGGTCAAACCGAATAACCAAAATCCAATCCGGGAATTACCCCATAAGCCCAGAAATCAATTTTGACCCATATGCCCAATTAAACTTTAAAGGTCCATTAAGTCGCATTTGGGCTTTATGGAAGCGGTTTTGGGCCCAATTTGATCCAATCCATTTGGCCTAAACCAACTTTGTACAACAAAGCTCA
The DNA here is from genome assembly GCA_019454045.1 of Zanthoxylum bungeanum. Taxonomy (NCBI): domain Eukaryota; kingdom Viridiplantae; phylum Streptophyta; class Magnoliopsida; order Sapindales; family Rutaceae; genus Zanthoxylum; species Zanthoxylum bungeanum. The sequence goes on from SKCR01031858.1 coordinate 163,979, forward strand.
ATAAGCCCATTTACAACATAACAAGCCCAAATCCAATTTTAAGGCCCAATTATAATTAAATCACAAAAAACCAATTTCACAATTTAATTACATAAAGTGCATTACACAAATAATTACCCAATTAACATTTCTAAAACATCAATTAACACAACTAATCATGCTCATTTATATTAAATCATGTCCAACATAATTTAATTAAAATCAAACCCAATACATGCTCTATCATTCTCTGGCAATTTGGGGATTTTACGTCCGATTCGGTTTCAATCCAATTAATTCCACAATCGACATTAAATCATATTCCCGAATGATTTCCAACACATCCAATGATCAAAAATCAAAATTACCAAGACATTAGGGCTCTAAAGTTTCGGCCAAGCCTCAATAATTTGGCGAAAAATGATCCAATCTAATTTTCTTGAAATTCATCCAATCAAACTTCAATTCAAAACACATTTAAGCATATTCATTCATCCAATTTCATTCAATCATGCTCAAAATCAATTTACCCAAATTTTAAGCCCTAAACTTTTCATGCTCAAACCTTGCTCTAGATGCCATTGTTGGTTTCTATTAAGGTCACAAGATCAATAATAAGCATGAAATATGTGCGAATACAAATCCAAGAAGTTACGGAATACTCACATCGATCGGTGAGCGACGCTTTGACGAACAAAACTCCATTTCTGCTCCATGGACTGCTCACGGCAGTGGCAGTGAAGTGCTCAATGTTTCGGCCTTCAATCAACAAGAAACCAAGCTCCAAGCTTCGTCATTTGATTCCCGGCTCATAGGTGGACTTCCCTATCACCTTCGCATGTCTCGTAAGTGTGCTAGCACTTGTGATTTTACCACAAAATCCCACTCTTGTGCTTCCCATTGCTCTCGGTGGCAAAACCAGTAAGCATTTTTTAGCCCCTTGGGCGTGTGGAGAGAAAGAAAAGAGGAGAGTGAGAGAGATGGAATGTGTGATTAATGTTTGATAATGTATTTCCAAAAAACATATACCAAATTCAAAAGTCAAATTGGTAAAATGTCATTCCAAATGACAAAGTAAACTTGAGTGTTTTACACTCTTTGACTAACCAACACTTCCATCACTTACAATGAATCACATCAATCAATCAAATGTCACATCACTCAAAGTGACATATGATTTGACGCTTGATGTGACGCTAGATACGACTAGCAATTTGACGCTTGATTTGACTTGTGTGCCGCACTCGAATTAGAAATGCGAATGCGCTCGCAAATAATCTCGGGCTCGGGTTCGCTAATTCCAAATTAACGAATTTTTGTTGCGTCGTTATTAAATGATTACGCATAGCGAAGTCACTATTCACGTCGCTAACGAATTAATTCTAAATTAATTCGTTCGCCCGAATTAAAATCTAATTTTAATTCCGCGTCGAAATCCAATTTCATTTAATATATTGAATATATTAATTTATCGATTAATTCCAAATTAATCGTTCTCTCTCTTTAAATGATATTTTATCCCAGATAAAATATATCTGCAATTAATCCCAGATTAATTTTCTCTCTCTTCTAATTAATCCCAGATTAATTTAGAGTGCGAGTCATACGTCATCGGTGAATCTTTGGGAAGCGACCCATGAGATCCCCGGATATGTTGGCAGAAAATTCGGTCGTCGGACTATCCGAACACGTAAGTACCTCGTACTACGTTTATACCAATTTACAAGACAAGGTTAGCCTCTAGCAAAGCGTCATGCCTACCCAATTCTCCGGAAATATCCTTATAGGAATAAAGGATCTATATCAGGTGTAGTATATGTAGTATTGTGTATGTCGATCCAGTATCGAATGATCACGTGCTAGGCCTGGGGCTGGAATTGTGTCTCCCTCGTACGAAGCACATGTCGGATGTCTGGTAACTAGTCTCTATAATCGGATAAACATGACCTTGTCATTTTATCCCGATGACTGCAGTACTTAAGAGTACTAGTACTATATCCTACGTGACCATCATCTCCATATGACTGGAGTGACACTTCCTTCTTGACATCACACCCAACACACTACGATTCTCAATATACCCAGCATTGGCGTACACAGAACCTGTTAAAGCCCTGGACGACCGCAACCAAAGTATATTGATTGTCGCAAGCATTAGCGGTGCAAGTCTCAGGTTAAGACCAAATACACCTACCCTGATTTCGGACTTCCATAGACACATAGTCATACTACCACTGGAATTCCGAGGGGGTCTATCCAGAGCGAAGCTGTTTCCCGTACCATCGGTAAAACACAACCTCCTATTACACTTGCATGAGTATCATATACCCAAATATATGAGAACTATGTCGTTGGGCCCTCACAACGCGCACAAGTGTAATACTAGTCTTTTACGCATTTATCGATGTCCAATCTCAACAATGCTCTGACTAGGGATATTTAATGATTTATCCTTTGTGGACTGATACTGTCTCATATCATTCTCCATCCAGGAACAAATCATAGGGACCTCCTATCATTTATATATCTAGGTGATCTAATCACAAATGATAAGAGTGTAATCTCCTTTGTCACATAGTTAATTTGTACAACAACACTATGATCTGTACAAATAGTGATGCAATGGGTCATAAGTCTAACAATAAATACTCTGGATCTTGTCGGTTTTATAGTCTAAATAATACAATTGATTTAGTTACATATAATATTTATGTCTCATTCGTTTATCTCTTTGTTCTCAAATAATATTTCTAATTCACTGTGCAAGAGCTAATAATAAGAGTCTGCATCTTGAAGCACAGTAAATAATAAAAAATCTTGAATTAAAAAACTTATAGAAATAATTCAAAATCAAATAATAAATAATAATAGACCTGAAATTCAAAAACTGTCTAGATTTTGTGGGCGTCTACTATTACAGTTTCTTATTTTAATATGAGATTATATTTTTATATTGTAATATGTTTTTTATTTTAAAATTTTAATAATAAAAATATTAATTGTACAGATTATGTGTCAATTATATTTTTTATTTTAATGGAATATTATAATATATCTTTTGTTGGGATATATGCTCTAGAGATTCATATAATGTAAACAAAATTATATTTTATGAAATAAAATGATGCATTATTCATTTATTAAAGTATTTGTTTAATATCACATATTGTGAATTATCTTGTTTACCCTAAACTACTCATGTGCATTCAGACCTAGTATATGAGCGTCATACATAAGAGAATTTAAGTCTGAAGTTAGTAATCTAAAATAGTCCATAGAGAGCAAACAAGCGGGTACTTTGTTTGTGGTTTATCTATAGCTGCGGTCCATTCTGTAATTGTATGGCGACCTTGATCCGGGATCGTCCATGTGGAGATATGAGAATGAAGGCACCTTATATGATATGATCATATAAGACTGGACCCAAATAGAAATGAGTTTCTTATAATATCTGGCAGACAAAGAAATTCATTTCAATCTATTTGTGTAACATCCCCGATTTGAAGATGCTAGTCCTGGTTTCTTGCTTCTTTTATCTTTCTGTCTATTCCTTGTTGCTCGGGAAACTCGCTATCTATATAAGACACTCGAGACTGTTGAATCTGTTTGAAAGAATTCTCCGAAGAGGGAAGAAATCTTACATCTACTAGGCACTGTAACACTTGCTCGGGGTTTTTCTATTCTCTTTACTACTATAAGTTCTGGTACATCCTTATCGATATGATTCTATATCTCTATCTCTTCTCATATCTAGTTACTTTAGCATCCTTACATCTTTCTTTACTTTTCTTTTAGCTTTTCTTTTTCCACTCCATTGGGTAACTTTTCTTAGAATCTTACTGTCTGGTTTCATAGCTCGTTGTACTTCTGGTGATAGGTCATAATAAATTCAGGGAAATTCTTAACGTGGATGTATAGTTATTCTCATAAGGGATACTATTCGAATAGTCTGGGAAAGTTTACTAACATGTCTATAGATCTTGAGGACGTACTCGAGGATCAGATACTGGAGAGGTAGTGCCTCGAATACGAGTATCCCGGACATACTGCGTATACCAGACTCCATAGACCATGCTCTGATGCCATCTTTGTAACATCCCCGATTTGGAGATGCTACCGGCAGAGAATAAGTCGTCATATCCCCCTAAGCCTCTGACTGTAAACAACTCTGATTCTCTTTTCAAATGCAATCACTCATATGAGATCAATGCCAAAAACCATGTCATAGTACAAAAATAGTTTTCATACGACTAGACGTACAAATAACAACTAATCAAAACTTTATACACATCTTTAGTACACAACCGTCTGAACTGAACTTTACTTAACTCGACTGACTAGATCTCTGACTGGCGGACTCAGACCCTCTAGTGACTGCAACAGTATCCGTCCTCCCGAGCTCGTCCTCCGAGAATACCTGTAAAATAAGGAAACTGGGAGTGGGGGGTTAGACTGTTGTACGATCTAAGTGAGTGGACGAAAACTGAAATACTGATATAAAAAACATTTGGTTCTAAAGCCAAAGTTCAAGAAATAACTTTATATGAAAACTCTTTTTCTGGAAACGTTTGTATGATATCTCTTTAATAAAATTTATCTTTTCTAAAATATTTCTTATGAATCTACTGTTTCTGAAAACTTGTCTTTCTAGAAAATCTTTTTTCTGGAATACTAACTTTAAAAGTCTGTGTCTGAAATCTATAACTGTCTCTGAAAACCTAACGTATGAGGGCGTTACGTATCATCATCCCCCCATACGCATAACTAGAACCAGGAATATAAATTCATGACTTTGGGGCATTACGTATCACCGTCTCCCAAAGCGTGCCACTCATGTCCCTGAAACTAGTGGTCTTGGGGCGTTACGTATCGTCGTCCCCTAAGCCACTGAACTAGAACTAGGGGTGTGTATCTATGCTACCCTCTAAGCTATGAAATTGGGATCTAGGGGCATCTGTCATCCCTAGCCCTGAACTAGGATCATGGGCGTTATGTATCACCGTCCCCTCAGTCCTCTACATGTGCACACGTTCTGTCTGTCAATTCCATCTCTGAATCAAGTTACATACTGAGGTGGGTTTTTCCCTCATGCCTCGAAAATCATAAAATCATGCTTTGAAAACATTCTTTTCTAATCATTTCTTAAAACATGCAAAACACAATGTAATCTGATAGTGAAATTGGCTAATGCCCTAAAAGCGAGAAAATAAGTCATTTCATATAAAATAACAAACTGAAAATCAACTTAAGGGAAAATTTCCACTCACATTTTAGAATCTGGCTGGTGCTATATTGCTTCGTCGAATGGAATTGCAGTTCTTGGCTTCTTGCAATGATATTCTTTCTCTTGACTTTTTCTTCATTCCTTTTTTTTTTTCTTCCTCCTCATCATCACATTTCTTTCTCTTTTTCTTCTTTTATTTTTCTAAGGATACATGAATAGTTCCCTTATATACTAAGCCAATTTAAAAATAAGAAAATGAAGGATTTTGTATAAACTTATAGAATTTTCTAGAATGCCCTCGGGTACTATTCATAGAATTTCGCATCAAAATTTCGAAGAATTTGCCGTTTATCCCTAAAGTCGTTCCATGGATGTATATATGCTCGGACATATTTTATATTACGCAACACTCGTTCCGCGATGTAACAGTACTACAATGTAACTAAGGGTGGCAGAAAAGCCCAAATCCCGGCCCAGCCGGGGGTGGAAAAAGCCCGGGCCGGGCCTTAAAATGAAAGCCCGGCTCGGGCTCGGGCCTGGGCCGGGCTTTCCAATTTTGGCCCGGGCCAAAATAAATAAATAAATAACATATATATATATATATATTAATATGTTTTTATCATTTTTATTTATTTTTAGCATTTAAATAGTTAATTTATCAATGAAACTTGTGATTTATTTATAAAGTGTCTTTGTATATAGTGTAAATGTATTTTATATTTATATATTTTTAATTTTTTTATTTCTTTTTTAAATTCGGGCCCAAAAAAAGCCCGAGCCCGACCCGAGTCGGGCCGGGCCCGGCTTTTCCCGGGTCCGGGCTTTTTTTTTGTTGGCCGGGCTTGGGCCGGGCTTGTCAAAGCCTGGGCCCGGTCCGGCCCGTCGCCACCCTTAAGTGTAACAGTAGTAGAGACTATCGGTCATTACAAATTCTCCCCCCTTGAATAGGATTCATCCTCAAATCCTCTTTAAACTTGGAATCCTATCATAGATCACAGGATTTGTGGGTTCCTTATAACCCACAAGTTTTATCTGACTATATATCTATTGCCTTAGTCGCATCCACTGTACTATACCACTTCCCGATGATTTTTCGTGTGCTATCATTATACCACAGGACAATGTGATGATCATTCTGAACCTAAAATGCTATGACTTGGAAGTCATAATTAAAGCTGGATGCTAATTTATCTGTATAAACTCGTACTGTTCTGTAACTATTCTGCATCATTGGGGATTCTATTTGGCTTAACCAAGAAGACCTTTGCCCGGCAGATCATTTACCAATTGACTAGTAAGCATAAGAAATTCTCCATCATTCTTAATAACAAACTCATGCATCGTCATACTTGGGTAAACTGCTTCAGAATCTGTGGCCTCAGTGAATATCCCTTAAGTTCTTTACTAAGAGTACCACCTCATTTTCGTTTCATAGGATCTTCAATAGGTATCCTCGACTACCTTATTTCTGAACCTCTAGTTGTGCTCAATCTTCTTTGTCTCCAAGGAAATCTTTTTCTCTAGATCTTTAGTTATATTCACACAATTACTTGACTCGATCAAGTTCTCATCAGCTAGTACCTTTGACTCCCACTACAGATACTGGTGTCCCACGATTAGGCTTTCCATGTTTCCTTTCCTGAATCGAAAAGTTTACAAGAATGATCCTTGTCGTTATTGACAATGCTTGTATTTGATACTCCTTTAACTGCACTTATTTAACTTGATCTTAATGTTCTTTCTCATGCCTTAGCTACTTAACTCTCTACATTCTCCCTGCCAATCTTTAACGTGTTATGATATCGCCTATGGCTTCTTAGTTTACTGATATTGTCTACTGATGATGTTTGTACTTAAAATGTTGCTTCTGGGTAGTTTCCTAGTGGTTTTCCTCAATTGGCTACAGATTCAAGCTTAATTACATACACCTTGGTGCCTAAACTGCATTCTCTGCTATTAACATAGACGCTGGCGATTTGGTTTTGTTAAAGCTCATACTCTTTTGTACTTTTCTTTCATTGTTACTATACATATGGTTGTTATTCCTTTACACCAACTCGTTTTCCATACTTGGTTGCATGTTAGGGTACTCTCTCCTTATGGTTTATCGTATTATAGTAAACTTATTTTCTCGGTTCTATACTACACTCCTGCTAAACCAACCATACTCGTGGCTAAGGCTATCCCAAACTCGTGGTGATTCAGTCAACTTAATTTAGGGTTGGGTACTCCGTATAGATTACGTGAACAAAAACGTAATGGGTCTTTGGTTTCATTCCAATACTAAGAATCCTTGTTGTTATGCACTTTTTCCAATGCTTACTTAGTATTCTCTCTTACTATCGTTGCACTTGATAGTTTCACTTCCAAACCTTATACTTACTGGCCTTTTTGTCTTCTCTTGTGCTCTTTCTGTACCTGAAACCTCTATTGTCTATACCTCAATCCCCTTATCCGAAGGATATCACTTCTCATATATCCCTAGTCATGTTTAACTCTTGTTCTTTTGCATCCTCGTAACTGCTTAACTAGTACTTCCTTTCTTCATTATTTCATCTAGACAATTTCTCCTCTAGATCTCTCACTTAGAGCTATTTCTTCTTCTATTCTTGCTCTTATACTATATCTAAAGGTTTTATGTTTCGGTCTCTTTTCACTATGGTACTACTATTACGAACTATCTGAATTTCATGTTTCAACTTTACTACTAATTCGTTTTCCAATTATCGATGATACCACCTCTTATTGTGAACCTCCATAAGGTTCATACTCTCTTAAACTCCTACCATACTCCCTCCGTTATTCTTCCTTACTAAGTTTTGTTATGTTACTTGACTTCTCTTCTCATCTTAGGTCCTTGAACTTTTTATTCCCCTGGAAACTCCATTGACTTCGATTGCTTTGGACATCTCTTCTAAATTTCTTGATTCGGGTACTATTCTCATATGGTTTTTCTTTCTGAATATAATGAGATTCTTATAAGACATATAATATACTTCTGAGAGTCGCTCTCTCTGGTTACTTCGCTCATTGAGTCTTTACTTCCTCTAGGGATTCCAGTTAAACGATATCTTCTAGATTTGAATTGATTACTATAACTTCAACTATTATATCTTATATAGAATCTTTCCATCTGGTGATTTTTATCTATGTCTGTTGTACTTATTGGTTCAACCTTCAAGGCGCCTCATAATCCATCTATTATGTCAAGTACTTTTTTTTTCTTGTTCTTCCTCTTACTAAATTCTAAGTTGGGAATGGATACATGCTTACATGTCTGGTTAGGTGTCTAAATACTTTCCATAACCGGGCTTATTGAAAGGAAAAATTTATATCCATCCTGTTGGAAACTGAATTGACTAATCCACTCCTTAGGGTTCCTTACTTGTTATTAATAATTCATCCCGAGGTCTTCATTTACATTGTTGTCTCCAAATTACATTACCTATATTACTATACGTACTAAACTCTTTTATCACTTTCTGTTTCCTGCTTACTGTTTCCATATTATATTTCTTTGGTCTATGTCATGCTATGGAGGCTAATGGTGGTTCATTCTTCTGACTACTTCCTAGACCTCTGCTATCTGCTCTTGCTATAAATCACAAATATGGCACTCTGTTCTACTGCTCATACTGGTACTCTTGTCACTCTTAAATATCTTCAGCCTCACGGGTCTATTCTTTTATACTTTCTAAGATTTATACTGGTTTTAGGTTAATCTGTAGGACTTATTATGCTTGTCTAGATCTTTGGACTATACTGAGTTCTGTATTCATATCTTTTGAAGTTTTCTGAATTCTTTCAAGGATTTTTGTTTTTGTTCTTAGAGTAAACTTTCATCGGGCTCTCTTACAATTATTTATATCTATGTTGGTAAAGACCGGGGCAAACATTTTATGTCTCAATGAGTTTCGGTATCCTTATTCTGGTTCTCAGTGTCCTGGTAGAGTCTATTTCTCATATAAGGTAGGTATGAGCTAGGCTCCATCGGGACGGCTTCCTTGACTGGCATCACGGAAGGGCAAGGATCTGGTTAAGTCGGGGCCTTATCTATTGAATTCCTTAGTTAGAGCAACTTATCATTTTTCTGACTTCATTCATCTGATTTACCTGCGGGCCTGGGTTTGGGGAATCTAGAATCTCTGTATCCTTATGGCTTCTCTAGTCTATTAAAAATCTCTAAGCTAGTATTGATTTCTTGCTTCTTTTATCTTTCTATCAATTCTTTGTTGCTCGGGAAACTCGCTATCTATATAAGACACTCGAGGCTCTTCAATATGTTTGAAAGAATTCTCCAAAGAGGGAAGAAATCTTACATCTACTAGGCGCTATAACACTTGCTTAGGGTTTTTCTATTCTCTTTACTACTATAAGTTCTGGTACATCCTTATCGATCTGATTCTATATCTCTATCTCTTCTCACATCTGGTTACTTTAGCATCCTTACATATTTCCTTACTTTTCTTCTAGCTTTTCTTTTTCCACTCCCTTGGGTAACTTTTCTTAGAATCTTACTGTCTAGTTTCATAGCTCGTTGTACTTCTGGTGATAGGTCATAATAACTTCAGGAAAATTCTTAACGTGGATGTATAGTTATTCTCATAAGGGATACTATTCGAATAGTCTGGGAAAGCTTATTAACCTGTCTATAGATCTTGAGGACATACTCGAGGATCAGATACTGGAGAGGTAGTGCCTCAAATACGAGTATCTCGGACATACTGCGTATACCAGACCCTAGCACTCTGCCCACTACAGTCACAGACTCCATAGACCATGCTCTGATACCATCTTTGTAACATCCCCAATTTGGAGATGCTACCGGCAGGGAATAAGTTGTCCTATCCCCCTAAGCCTCTGACTGTAAGTAACTCTAATTCTCTTTTCAAATGCAATCACTCATATGAGATCAATGCCCAAAACCATGTCATAGTACAAAAATAGTTTTCATACGACTAGACGTACAAATAACAACTAATCAAAACTTTATACAGATCTTTAGTACACAACCGTCTGAACTAAACTTTACTTAACTTAAATGACTCAGACCCCCGACTGGTGGACTCAGACCCCCTAGTGACTACAACAGTATCCGTCCTTCCGAGCTCGTCCTCTGAGAATACCTGCAAAATAAGGAAACTGGGAGTGTGGGGTTAGACTGTTGTATGATCTAAGTGAGTGGACGAAAACTGAAATACTGATATAAAAAAAAATTGATTCTAAAGCCAAAGTTCAAGAAATAACTTTATGTGAAAACTCTTTTTCTGGAAACCTTTATATGATATCTTTATTATCTTTTCTAAAAATTTCTTATAAATCTATTGTTTCTGAAAACTTGTCTTTCTAGAATATCTTTTTTCTAGAATACTAACTTTGAAAGTCTGTGTCTGAAAGTTGTTTCTGAAATCTATAACCGTCTCCGAAAACCTGATGTATGGGGGCGTTACGTATCATCATCCTCTCATACGTATAACTAGAACTAGGAATGCAAATCAATGACTTTGGGACATTACGTATCGTTGTCCCCCAAAGTATGCCACTTTTGTCTCTAAAACTAGTGGTCTTGGGGCGTTACGTATCGCCGTCCCCCAAGCCACTGAACTAGAACTAGGGGTGCAAATCTATGCTACCCTCAAAGCTCTGAAACTATGATCTAGAGGCATCTGTCATCCCTAGCCCTGAATTAAGATTTGGGGGCGTTATGTATCGTTGTCCCCCCAGTCCTCTAAATATGCACACGTTCTGTTCGTCAATTCCATCTCTAAATCAATTTATATACTGAGGTGGGTTTTTTCCCCTTGCCTCGAAAATCATAAAATCATGCTTTGAAAACATTCTTTTCTTATCATTTCTTAAAACATGCAAAACACAATGTAATCTGATAGTGAAATTGGCTAACGCCATAAAAGTGAGAAAATAAGTCTTTTCATATAAAATAACAAACTGAAAATTAACTTAAGGGAAAGTGTCCACTCACATATTAGAATCTGGCTGGTGTTATATTGGTTCGTCAAAGGGAATTGCAGTTTCTGCAATGATCTTCTTTCTCTTGATTTTTTCTTCATTCCTCAAGCCTTTATGGTAGCTTTTCTTCTTATTAGTTTGATGAATGGTCGTTTAACATTTTCTTCTTCTTCTTCTTCTTCTTCTTCTTCTTCTTCTTCATTCTTCTTTCTTTTTTCTTCCTCCTCATCCTCACATTTCTTTCTCTCTTTCTCTTCTTCTTATTTTTTTCTAGGGATACATGAATAGTTACCTTATATACTAAGCCAATTTAAAAATAAGAAAATGAAGAATTTTGTAGAAACTTATAGAATTTACTAGAATGCCTTTGAGTACTATTCATCTAAATTTTTGTTCTGCACTTTTAGCCCATTTCTGGTTCGAATTTGGAAACATTTTGTACATAAAAGTTGTAGATCTCGATTTTATATTTCCGGCGATATATAAATCAAAAAATTGGAGTTCGTATGATAAAGTTATGGCCCAAATACCATGGGCTGTCTGGAGTGGAACATCATAGAATTTCGCATCGAAGTTTCGAAGAATTTGCCGTTGCGAGAAGAGACATGGTCGTCTGGTGACTTCCTATGCAAGAACTATCTTTTGGGTGGTCTTGACAATACCTTGTACAATGTGTACCAAGACATGACTTCTGCGAAGATTCTCTGGGAATCTCTCGAGAAGAATGGTAGGTTCTTGGACTACAAGATGCTAGATTCAAGAACTGTAATGTCTCAGTTGGGTGAACTTCTGTTGTGATATTTTATATCGTACCGCAAGTGTACGGTGTCAAGTTTTAGTATAAATGAGTTTAGAGTGTCGAACCCACAAGGATTGCGTTAACTCGCACTAAGTACTACAATTGATAATCATAACTTTATTTAGACGATAATTAATAAAGATTTAATTAAATAAATAAAATATAAAAATAATTTGATAGGAGGAACTAATACGATAGAGATTCTGGATCCTGAATTCACCTAGTTGTCACCTATGTATTTGTCATGCCAATTAATCATTTGTTCGGTTATATTATTTATAAGTCAAGACTCCGAAAATATCCACTCCCTCTCTCGAGTATCAGTGAAAATATCATCAACTACAGACTTCAATATCTCTATAAAAATCTAGTAGTTAATAACTCGTTACGCTTTGTGATTCTATATTAATGACTTCAAAGGACTACAGATTCTCTCGAACTCTATAAAATCCTAGGCTATATTCTCTAGATCTATTCAAAATCCCCTCTCTCGAGTGATAGATTCTAAACATTCATCATCTTCAATTGTGGCCAGCAATCAAGAAGCATTGAACTAAAAATAATATAAATAAATTAATAAAATTTCATAACAAAATTAACAATCAATACAAGGTTCAAGCATCAATTACATCATTCTCCAGAAATAAGGAGTTTAGTTCATGACTAAAAGATAAAAACAATGAAAACAAGTCATGAATCTAATGGAAATCATTAGACTTCTAAGAAAGAAAGAAGATGATAAAACCCAAATTGAATCTCTTCATCTTCAGGCGTCACCGCCTTCATCATCCTCTTGTTGCTCTTCAATCCTCCTCCTTGGATCTCTCTAAAATATGTGTTTTGTGTTTTATGTTGTGTATTATCCTCCCTTTGAGTATTAGATGAACTGTTATATTTATAGTGGAGTCTGAGAGTCATTGGGTATCATTAGGAAACCCTAAAAATTAAATCCTGAAACGCGTAGGTTTTCTTTCCGCGCAGCACTGCAGCTTTGTGAATTGGCGCATGGGTGCCTGCTTCTCAGGAAATTGTATGGACTTTATCATGCTTGAGGCGCCATGGCGCCTTTCTTCATTTCTTCAATTGGCGCCATGGCGCCTTTTTTTCTTTGAGTTTGTGGCACCTTGGAGCTATGAGTAGTTTGGTGATTTGTGGTGCCAATACGCCACTTGATAGTTAAATAGGGCGATGTGGCGTCTGGTTTTACTCAGAAGCTTGGCGCCATAGCGCCAATTCCTCGTCCACTTGTATGGATCTTGTATCTGCTACAAGCGCTACGGCGCCTATGATAATATATTCACCAGTTCTCCTGTATGATCCCCAAAACACGTGCAATTATCCCAGGATCCATGTATTAATGCTCCTACAAATAAAAACAGAAAATAAACTATAAATGACATTAAATATCTCGAAATATAACACAATAATAAGCTAAAGATGTCGGAATAAGTGGGTACAAACCACACTTATCATCTGCAATTGATCATTCATGAAATACTGGATGAAGGAATGAAATTGAAAATTTGCCTCCATCATGGAAGGACTTCAGGAGCTATCTGAAACACAAAAAGAAGCAGATGAGCCTTGAAGACCTTGGAGTTCGATTGAGAATAGAAGAGGACAATAAGAAGTCTGAGAAGGCCAGCTACAAGACTATGGAGTCTAAGGCCAACATCGTCAATGATGCAAAGGGTAGCAAAAAGAGAAAGAGCAGTGTAGCTGATTCTTCCCAAGCTAACAAGAAGTTCAAGGAGAAGTGCTACAACTGTGGAAAAAAAGGTCATATGGCAAAGGACTGCAGAAATAATAAGTCTCAGGACAATGGCAAGAATAAGAAAAATGTGGCTCATGTCGCTGAAGATGAGTAGTTGACTGATGAGATCTCAGAGATGAACTATCAACAGTGATAATTGAAGCCAACTTGGTTGGGAATCCGAGAGAATGATGGGTAAACACTGGGGCTACTCGTCATATATGTGCTGATAGTAAGATGGTTTCCTCGTATCATAGGGTCGATGGTGACGATCATCTGATTATGGGAAACTCGTCTACCTCTAGAGTGGATGGACAAGGCACAGTGGTTCTGAAGATGACATTCGGAAAAGAGCTTACATTGAACTATGTTTGCTTGTTCCTGATATTCGGAAGAACTTGGTCTCGGAGATCTCTCCTTAGTAAGAATGGCTTTGAGCTTGTATTTGTTTCTGATAAGTTTGTATTGACCAAAAATGATGTCTATGTAGGGAGAGGATACCTCACATAGGGCCTTTTTAAATTCATCGAAACATTGCTAATAATAAAGCTACAACTTCCGCTTATATTATTGAGTCACAAAATATATGGCATGGGAGGTTAGGACATGTTAATTATGATACGATGCATACATTAATTAACATGGACCATATACCTAAATTTGCATTGATAGTCAACATAAGTGTGAGGCATGTGTTGAAGAAAAAATACATAGAAGATCATAGAACAAAGTTATGAACCCTTGGAACTTGTACAAACTGATGTGTGTGATATGAATATTATCCTTGAAACTTATACACACTGATGTGTGTGATATGAATATTGTGCAAGCAAGAGGCGGTAAAAAATACTTTGTCATTTTTATCGATGATAACACATGATTCTGTTATGTGTATTTGTTGAGGAGCAAAGATGAAGCTATTAAGAGCTTTATACACGATGAGAACGAAGATGAAAATCAACTTGGCAAGAAAATCAACAGAATCAAGAGTGATAGAGGTGGTGAATATGTTTCACCATTCGGTGAATATTGTTCTGTGCACGGAATTATTCACGAAACCACTGCTCCTTATTCTCCTCAACAGAACGGGATTGCTGAGCGCAAAAACTGAACGTTGAAGGAAATAATAAACGCCATGTTGACAAGTTCTGGTTTACCCCAGAACTTGTAGGGGGAGCCTTACTTTCCGTGAACTACGTTCTAAACAAGCTTCCTCACAGAAGATTGGACAAGACACTATATGATTTGTGGAAAGGTTACGTACCTTCCTACAAATACATAAAAGTGTGGGGGTGTCTTGCCAAAGTAATGGTTCATAAACCTAAGAAGGTTAGAATATGACCCAAAACTGTTGATTGTATATTCATTGAATATGCTCGCAACAGTAGTGCGTATCGATTCTTGGTACACAAGTCTAAGATTCCTGACATCAATCCGTAGATGATGATTAAGTCAATGAATGCGACATTTAGAAGGGATATTTCCTTGTAAGGAAAGACAAAGAATAGTGTCTCTCAAAAGAACTATTGATACTGTCAATGACAGTGATCAGGTTGACCAAGAGTCAGATCAACGTGAAAATATTGAGGAAAATGAACCTAGACGTCGTCTAAGTCATTTGAACCCGAATTTCTGACATACTTGTTAGAAAATGAGCCTCGAAGCTATGAGAAAGCAATGTCTTCGCTGGAGGCACCTTTGTGGAAAGAGACTATTAACAGTGAGATTGATTCAATCCTACAAAACCATACTTGGGAGTTAGTTGATCTTCCTCCAGGTTGTAAGCCACTGGGCTACAAATGGATATTCAAACGGAAGATGAAATCGGATGGATCAATAGATAAGTACAAGGCAAAATGAAGGCCTTGATTACTTTGACTCATATTCACCAGTGATTCGTATCACATCGATAAGAATGCTCATAGCCATAACAACTATATTTGGTCTTGAAATACATCAAATGGATGTAAAGACGGCATTCTTGAATGGTGAATTGGATGAAGAGATTTACATGGAACAACCGGAAGGGTTTAATGTTCCTAGACAAGAACAGAAGGTGTGCAAACTTGTAAAATCCTTGTATGGATTAAAACAAGCACCTAAACAATGGCATGAGAAATTTGACAAAGCGATGTTGTCAAGTGGGTTCAAAACCAATGAGTGTGACAAATGTGTGTACACCAAATCAACTCAAAAAGGATATGTCATTATGTGTCTCTACGTAGACGATATGCTGATAATTGGTAGTAATCATGAACTGATTCAGTCTACCAAGAAAGTGTTATCCAGCAAAATTGATATGAAAGATTTGGGAGTAGCTAACCCAACTCTTCATCTATCAAAGAATACTAGCTCAAGCATATCAAAATTAGAGTACTCAAGAATCATCGGAAGTCTGATGTATCTCACGAATTGCACACGACCTGATATCGCTCAAGCTGAGAACATGCTTAGCAGATATACGGAAATCCATGACATAACCACTGGAAAGCCATAGTAAGAGTTTTGAGGTATCTGAGAGACACTTCAAAATATGGGCTATATTACGAGAGATATCATGTTGTTCTAGAGTGATACATCGATGTTAACTGGATATCTGATACAGTGGATTCCAAATCTACGAGTAGATTTGTTTTCACAATTGGTAATGCAGCCGTGTCATGGAAATCCTCGAGGCAAACATATATTGTCCGGTCTACTATGAAATCAGAGTTTATAGCATTAGACAAAATAGCGGAAGAAGCATAATGGCTTAGAAACTTCCTGGAGGATATTCCTAGTTGGCCCAAACCAGTGCCAGCGATTAGCATACATTGTGATAGCCCATCGGCTATTGGGAGAGCCCAAAATACAATGTATGATGGTAAGTCTCGACACATACGTCGGAGACATAATACCATACGTTAACTGCTCTCAAGTGGCATAATATCGATCGGTTATGTTGAGTAAAAGGAAAACCTAGCGGATTCATTAACTAAAGGTTTTCCTCGAGAGAAAGTTGAGAAGTCATCGAGTGGAATAGGCTTGAAGCCTATAACTTAAGAATTGTCACTGTGGAAACCCAACCTAGCTGACTGGAGATCCCAAGATCTAGGTTCAAAATGGACAACAGAAACTTTGTGCAATTCAAAACAAGCACTGAAGTTATACTCTTTCCCATTCCGATAATGACTATGAGTGTTGTCTGTCATGGTTAGGATAAACTAAGGCTTTTAATGATCACTATATTATGAGATGATTCCTAATGGGGTAAAGACAGATTACCTCTTCATAGTAGATCACCTATTTCAAGTAAGAAGTGAGGCTGTTTCCATGGGAACTTTTAAAGGCGGGTTACCCTAAAGTACTTGATGAATCCAGGACCGTTGTTCAGGGCCGAAAATAAACACAACCGTAGAACAGGAAATGGTCGAAGTAAAGTTGTGTGTTGGCGATTGTCTTGGTTTACACCAACAGCAGAACAGTTCAAGACTATGAGTCATTGGTTTGCCAAGTAAATCCGATTGTCATTCACTAGGAAAGGTTCAAGGCGGAAGCTACCTATTTCGATCCAGCTTTAGTTCACTGAAACTCTCTCAAGTGTCTGCATAAATATTTGAAGACTTGTGGGGGATTGTTGTAAATTCTTCAAATCTTCAAATATGATGTTTGGATGGAGGAGGGACATGTCATTTGGATGGTACCCCATGAGGACATGTCCTCCATTTGTGTGTAAATGGTCATATGCTCCAAGGAGTGCATAGGAGTGTTAGTGTTCCTAGAACATTCATAGGATCTAATAAGCATGAAAAGCATTTCATATGATCATTATAAGGTGTGGAATAAACTTACAATGAGTGGATAGAGCTTTAAAATTTTTGAGAGGATGATCTCTAAGATCCAACCTTTTGATGATTCCAAGCTTTTGAGATGTTTCCCTATCACCTTTGTTGACTTGCTTAAGTGCTAGCTTGTTGATTTGATGAAAAAAATCCAAGTGAAGAGAGGCACAAAGGTCACGCCCAAAGGTCTCCAAGAACTAGGGTTTTCATTTCCAACTTGTGAAATGATGTGTTGTGTAACAAGTGTAGAGATTTTTCCTTTTTGTTATTCACCTTTAGGTAAAACTATTTCACCCTTTTACCCTAAACTTGGTAGGTTGGTAAATGGTTTACAAAAAGTAAAACAAGGTGGTTGAGTGGTTGGTGGCTTGGCATAAATGTCAACTACCACCACCTACCACACATGTGAAGTGGGCCCCACATATTTGAATTCAAAATTCAAATATCTCTACGAACATTTGCCGCGGCTCGGTTCCGTTTAATCCAATTAAATGAACTTCCGTCGTAAATAATTAAATCTAATTTAATTAAATATCGATGCCTCGCAATATATTACGATCGTCGTTTACGAATTAATTCTAAATTAACTCGTTCGTTCGTATTAAAGTCCAACTTTAATTTCGTAACGAAATCCAATTCGTATTAATATATCCGACATATTAATTTTAGCCCATTTAAATAAATTAAATAGAAAAATCAAATTTAACTATTAAATTTATTTTACCGATTAATTCCAAATTAATCGCGTTCTCTCTCTACTGAACACATTTAATCCCGGATTAAATAAAGCCCCAATTAATCCCAGATTAATTTTCTCTCTCTAAATTAATCCCAGATTAATTATATTTAAGTCAACTGTCATCGTGAATCTTTGGGAAGAGACCCAAGAGATCTCTGGATATGTTGGCAGTAAATTCGGTTATCGGACTATCCGATAAAGTGAGTACCTCGTACTACGTGCTTACCGATTTACAAGACATGGTTGGCTTCTAGCAAAGCACCGTGCCTACCCAATTCTCCAGAAATATTCTTACTGGAATATATAATCTATGTCAGGCGTAGTATACGTAGTATTGCGTATTGCGATCCAGTATCGGATGTCACGTGCAAGGCCTAGGGCTGGAAAGTGTTTGCCCCGTACGAAGCACATATCGGATATCAAGCAACTAGTCTCTTTGAATCGGATAATCATGACCTTGTCATATTATCACGATGGTTGCAACACTATAGAGAACTAGTTCCGAATCCCTGCGTGATCATCATCTCCATATGTCTGAAGTGATACTCTCATCTTGACATCACATCCAATACACTACGATTCTCAATAAACCTAGAAGAGGCGCACACAGAACCTGTTAAAGCCCTGGACGACCAAAACGAAAGTTTACTGATTGTCGCAAGTACTAGCAATGCAAGTCTCAGGTTAAGACCAAATACACCTACCCTGAAGTGGACTCCCATAGACATATACATACTACCAATGGGATTCCGCGGGGTCTATCCAGAGCGAAGCTGTTTTCCGTACCATCGGTAAAACACAACCTACTATCGCACTTGCATAAGTATCCAATACTAAACATATGAGAATGTGCCGTTATGCCCTCACAAGCGCACAAGTGCAATACTAGTCTATTCCGTATTATCGATGTCCAGTCTCGATAATACTACGACTATGGATATTTAATGATTAACCTTTATGGATTGATATTGTCTCATATCATCTCAATCCGGAACTAATCATATGGACTTTTACCATTTATATATATCAAAGTAATTAAATTACAAAACGGTAAAAGACAATTTCATTACTACATAGTTAATTTCGTACAAAAACACAATGCCTTTACAAACAGTGACGCTATGGGTCATAACTGTCCAACAATCTCCCACTTGGCCTATAGCCAGTCACTCAAGCATCTAATACCTGAACTATGTATATGTCGCTCAAACTTTTGCTGGGGAATAGCTTTCGTCAGCAGATCTGCTATGTTGTCATCTGATGCGACCTTCTCGACCTTCACATCGCCACGATGTATGATCTCACGTATCAGATAGAAACGTCGAAGAACATGCTTGGATCGTTGATGAGACCGCGGTTCCTTAGCCTGCGCTATAGCCCCGTTATTGTCACAATACAATGGAACGGGGTCAGCTGCTAACGAAACTACTCCTAATCCAATTAGGAATTTTCGGATCCAAACTGCTTTCCTTTGCTGCTTCAGCTGCAGCAATATACTCCGCTTCAGTTGTTGAATCGGCAACAGTCTCTTGCTTAGAAGATTTCCAGCTTACTGCTCCGTTGTTCAAACAAATATGTACCCGGATTGCGACTTAGAGTCGTCTTTATCGGTTTGGAAACTTGCATCGGTATACCCAGTTACCTCAAGTTCTCCATCTCCATAAATTAAGAAGGCATCCTTAGTTTGTCTAAGATACTTAAGGATGTTCTTAACCGCCATCCAGTGACCTTCACCTAGATCGGCCTGATATCGACTACACATGCTCAAAGCATAGGAGACATCAGGTCGCGTACATATCATGGCATACATGATCGATCCGACTGTCGAGGCGAACGGTATCCGACTCATGTTGTCTCTCTCATCTTGAGTTTTAGGACACATGTCCTTAGATAGATAGACACCATGTGACACAGGCAACAGTCCCCTCTTGGACTGATCCATGTTGAATCTCTTCAACACTTTGTCAATGTACGTGCTCTGAGAGAGTCCAAGCAGCTTTCTAGATCTATCCCGGTAGATCTTTATTCCTAGAATATAGGCTGCTTCTCCCAAATCTTTCATGGAGAATTTTAATGAAAGCCAAGCATTCACCGATGTTAACATGGGAATGTCATTGCCTATAAGCAATACATCGTCAACATAAAGGATAATAAAAGTAAGTGCTCTCCCACTAACCTTCTTGTATACACAAGGATCATCTTCATTTTGAATGAAATCATATTCTTTTATGATCTCATCAAAACGTTGGTTCCATGACCGCGATACTTGCTTCAGTCCATAAATGGACCGATTTAACTTACAAACCTTGTTTGCAAGTTTAGGCACGATAAAACCGTCAGGCTGTTGCATATAAACATCCTCCAAAAGGTTTCCGTTAAGGAAAGCGGTTTTAACGTCCATCTGCCATATCTCGTAATCGAAATATGCAGCAATAGCAAGCATTATCCGAATGAATTTAATCATGGCAACGGGTGAGAAAGTTTTGTCGTAATCGACACCATGTCATTGACGATACCCCTTCGCTACAAGCCTAGCTTTGTACGTTTATACGTTGCCATCCACGTCGGTCTTCTTCTTGAAGACCCATTTGCATCCAATAGGCTTTACGCCTTCTGGTGCGTCAACCAGTGTCCAAACTTGGTTGGTGTACATGGAATCCATTTCGGACTTCATGGCTTATTGCCATAAAGCGGAATCGATATCTTGTATCGCTTCCTCATACGTAGCCGGTTCTGTATCCTCAATGAGATTAATATCTACATGAGGTGAGATCAGGAACCCACCTCTCAGGTTGTATCCTGACTCTCTCCGACCTACGCGGTCCTTGTGTAATAGAAGATTGTGGTACAGTTTCATCCCTGATGGACTGTTCTTGTTCCGTTGAGGATTATTCCAGGAACAGTATCACTCCGATTTTCATCGAGTTTACTTTCCTCTCCATCTAACAACCACCTGCATTCAGGAAATTCATTCGCAGAAACCGCATGTAGAGCAACAAAATGTACTTTGTTTCCTTGTGGGTGATAGAAGTAATATCATTTGGTTTCCTAGGATATCCTACGAATAGGCATTTATCCGATTTGGGCTCAAGTGGTTGGTACCTTCTCAAACGTTTGAGTATGCCCACGCATCCCCACCAGCTTCCAGGAATGAGGAAAACTCGGGTTTCTTTCCTGTCCATATCTCATATGGTGTCTGTTGTACAGACTTTACGGAACCGTATATTCAATAAGAATTGCATTGTTTTAATGGCATAGCCCCCATGAAGATAGGTAGCTCAGTGCGACTCATCATAGACCTTACCATGTCAATAGAGTTAGGTTTCTTCCTTCCGTTCAGATACACGTTAATTGCGGTGTTCTAGGAGGAGTCCACTGTGAAAGAATACCATTCATTTTTTTCAAGTATCTAGAAACTCATTGCGTAAGTATTCGCCACCACGGTCCGACCGTAATATCTTTATCTTCTCTGCCGATCCTGTTTTTTCAACTTCGTGTCGAAACTCTTTGAATTTCTCAAGTTTTCTGACTGTGTGTCATAAGATAGATACACCAAAACCGATAACGGTGCATAAATCCGGTTACGAAAGTATTCGTATCCACCTCTAGCTGGCTAGACATGGGCCCACAAATGTCACTATGAACGAAGGCTAACAGCTTCGCGTGGGCGTACACCTTTACCGCTAAAAGGTGATTAGGCATTTTGCCTAATAAGCAAGATTCGCAGACGTCATATGAATTTGATCAAATCCGTCCAAGTACCCACTCTTCGAAAGTGTGGATATACGAGTCTTGTTTATGTGTCCAAACGACAGTGCCACATATAAGTTTCATCTTTATTACTTAGTTTGAGCCTTTTGTTTGTTACATTATATGTTTGAGATTGATTATATTCAAAATATAAAGACCATTATTAGCATCAGCAGAACATATCTCAAAATCATCTTTATAGACAAAACACCCAGTGTTTCGGAATACAATAGTGTCCCCGCATTGGGTCAAACAAGATACAGAGATAATATTCCTAGTCAAACTAGGTACATAATAACAATTATTAAGTTCAAGTACATGCCCCGAGGGCAGCTCTAAAACAAAAGTGCCAACGGCCAAAATGGCGACTGGTGCCCCATTTCCAACGCGTAGATCAATCTCCCCTGAGGTCAGTCTCCTGCTAATCTGCAGATCCTGCACATCAGTACATATATGAGTACCACAACCTGAATCAAAAATCCAATTTTTAAAACTAAAAGTAGTCATGTTTATCTCTATAACAAACATATCTGAAGCTGGTGCGTTGCCCGCTTTAATCTCCTTCTGAAACGCCTTGTACTCGCGGCAGTCACGCTTCCAGTGACCCCGCTTGCCGCACTGGAGGCAAACATCCTGAGATTTGTCCTTAGGCTTCCCAGAAGCCCTTGACGATTTGGCCTTGCCCTTTCCTTTATACTTCTTCTTCTTCACACCTCCAGTCGCCTTGAGCCTAACCTCGGCGTATGAGATGTCGAGCAAAGCAAGTGCGCCTCGCGCTTGTTGCCCTTAAGCAGCTCTTCTCAGCTTCCTTGAGAACCGACAGTAAGTCTCCAAGAGTATCATCAGTGTTCATCAAATTATAGTTTATGATGAAACTGTCTCCAAGGTCGGGAGAGATTGCAGGACCATATCTATGGTAATCTCAGCCTCAAAGACTATCCCCATCTCAGCTAACTCATCTATGTCAGCAATCATCTGTGCCACATAGGACTCAATAGACAGCCTTCTGACAAACGCGAACGAAAGAGCTTCTTACTAACTCATATCCGTGACCTACGGTTAGATCGGTGAAGATCTTGCAACCTTGCACCACATGGTATAGGGTTACAAGTCCATGTTCTGTCGACGAAATGATGAGTCATAGAAGCAACAATAATATGACTGAGCAGTATCACAATCAACGCTGTGAGTCTTCCAAAGCTCCAGCTCAAGTAGCTCATCAGGTTTGGGCTTAGGCCCAAGAGGTCTCTGTATCGTATATGTAGTCTCGGCCCAAGGACTATCCTTAGATTCATTTCCCAATCGGTAAAGTTCGTGCCCTTGAAGACATTTTCGCCCATG